>SJYC01046103.1:0-30422 GCA_006408675.1 Madoqua kirkii
CCAGTACCATACTGTCTTAATGACTGTGGCTTTGTAGTAGAGCCTGAAGTCAGGCAAGTTGATTCCTCCAGTATCATTCTTCTTTCTCAATATTGCCCTTGCTATTCGCGGTTTTTTGTATTTCCATACAAATCTTGAGATAATTTGTTCTAGTTCTGTGAAAAATACTGTTGGTAGCTTGATGGGGATTGCATTGAATCTGTAAATTGCTTTGGGTAGTATGCTCATTTTCACTATATTGACTCTTCCGATCCATGAACATGGAATATTTCTCCATCTATTAGTGTCCTCTTTGATTTCTTTCATCAGTGTTTTATAGTTTTCTATACATAGTTCTTTGGTTCTTTAGGTTGATCTATTACTAAGTATTTTATATTTTTCATTGGAATTATTTCCATAATTTCTCTGTTTTCTCATTGTTAGTATATAGGAATGTAAGGGATTTCTGTGTGTTAATTTTATATCCTGCAACTTTACTACATTCATTGATTAGCTCTAGTAATTTCCTGGTGGAGTCTTTAGGGTTTTCCATGTAGAGGATCATGTCATCTGCAAACAGTGAGAGTTTTACTTCTTTTCCAGTCTGTATTCCTTTATTTCTTTTTTTGCTTTGATTTCTGTGGCCAAAACTCCCAAAACCATGTTGAATAGTAGTAGTGAGAGTGGGCACCCTTGTCTTTTTCCTGACTTTAGGGGAAATGCTTTCAGTATTTCACCACTGAGGATAATGTTTGCTGTGGGTTTGTCATATATAGCTTTTATTATGTTGAGGTATGTTCCTTCTATGCCTGCTTTCTGGAAGAGTTTTTTTTTTTTATCATAAATGGATATTGAATTTTGTCAAAGGCTTCTCTGCATCTATTGAGATAATCATATGGCTTTTATCGTTCAATTTGTTAATTCGTGTATTACATTGATTGATTTGCAGATATTGAAGAATCCTTGCATCCCTAGGATAAAGCCCCTAGGATAAAGCCCACTTGTTCATGATGTATGATTTTTTTAATATGTTGTTGGATTCTGTTTGCTAGAATTTTCTTACAGATTTTTGCATCTATGTTAATCAGTGATATTGGCCTGTAGCTTTCTTTTCTTGTGGCATCTTTGTCTCATTTTGGTATTAGAGTGATGGTGGCCTCACAGAATGAGTTTGGAATTTTAACTTCCTCTGCAATTTTCTCAAAGAGTTTGAGTAGGATCGGTGTTAGCTCTTTTCTAAATTTTTGGTAGAATTTAGCTGTGAAGCCATCTGGACCTGGGCTTCTGTTTGCTGGAAGATTTCTGATTACAGTTTCAATTTCCTTGTTTGTGATGGGTCTGTTAAGATTTTCTGTTTCTTCCTGGTTCAGTTTTGGAATGGTGTACTTTTCTAAGAATTTGTCCATTTCTTACAAGTTGTCCATTTTATTGGCATATAGTTGCTGATAATAGTCTCTTATGATGCTTTGTATTTCTGTATTGTCTGTGATCTCTCCATTTTCATGACTAATTCTGTTGATTTGGTTCTTTTCCCTTTGTTTCTTGATGAGTCTGGCTAATGGTTTGTCAGTTTATTTATCTTCTCAAAGAACCAGCTTTTTGCTTCAGTGATTTTTGCTATGGTCTCTTTTGTTTCTTGTGCATTTATTTCTGCCCTAATTTTTAAGATTCCTTTCCTTCTAGTAACGCTGAGGTTCTTCATTTCTTTCTTTTCTGGTTGCTTTAGGTGTAGAGTTGGGCTATATATTTGATTTTTTTCTTGTTTCTTGAGGTAAGGAACCTTCCCCTTAGCACTGCTTTACAATGTCCCATAGGTTTTGGGTTATTGTGTTTTCATTTTCATTCATTTCTATGCATATTTTGATTTCTTTTTTGATTTCTTCTGTGACTTGTTGGTTATCAGCAACGTGTTGTTCAGCCTCAATATGTTGAAATTTTTAATAAGTTTTCTCCTGTAATTGACATCTAATCTTACTGCATTGTGATCAGAAAAGATGGCTTGGAATGATTTCAATTATTTTTTTTTTTAATTTACCAAGGCTAGATTTATGGCTCAGGATGTGATCTATCCTGGAGAAGGTTCCGTGTGCACTTGAGAGAAAGGTGAAATTCATTGTTTTGGGGTAAAATGTCTTATAGATATCAATTAGATCTAACTGGTCCACTGTATCATTTACAGTTTGTGTTTCCTTAATTTTCTGTTTAGATGATCTATCCATAGGTATGAGTGAGAGTATTGAAGTCTCCCTCTATTATTGTGTTATTGTTAATTTCCCTTTTCATACTTGGTAGCATTTGTCTTACATATTGTGGTGCTCCTATGTTGGGTACATGTATATTTATAATGGCTACATCTTTGTGGATTGATCCTTTGATTATTATGTAGTGTCCTTTGTCTCTTTTCACAGCCTTTATTTTAAAGTCTATTTTATCTGATATAGGTATTGTTACTCCTGCTTTCTTTTGTGCTCTATTTGTGTGGAATACCTTTTTCCAATCTTTCACTTTCAGTCTGTATGTGTCTCTTGTTTTGAGGTGGGTCTCTTGTAGACAACATATATAGGTATCTTGTTTTTGTATCCATTCAGCCAGTCTTTGTCTTTTGGTTGGGGCATTTAACCCATTTGCCTTTAAGGTAATTATTGATAAGTATGATCCCATTGCCATGTTGTTTTGAGTTTGAGTTTATACACCCTTTCTGTGTTTCCTGTCTAGAGAAGATCCTTTAGCATTTGTTGAAGAGCTAGTTTGGTGGTGCTGAATTCTCTCAGCTTTTGCTTGTCTGTAAACCTTTTGATTTCTTTGCCATATTTGAATGAGATCCTTGCTGGGTACAGTAATCTGGGCTGTAGATTATTTTCTTTTATCATTTTAAGTATGTCTTGCCATTCCCTCCTGGCTTGAAGAGTTTCTATTGAAAGATTAACCGTTATTTTTATGGGGATACCCTTGTGTGTTATTGTTGTTTTTCCCTTGCTGCTTTTAATATTTGCTCTTTGTTAATTTGATTAATATGTGTCTTGGGGTGTTTCACCTTGGATTTATTCTGTTTGGGACTCCCTTGGCTTCTTGGACTTGGTGACTATTTCCTTTCTCATTTTAGGGAAGTTTTCAACTATTATGTCTTCAAGTATTTTCTCATGGACTTTCTTTTTGTCTTCTTCTCTGGGGATGTCTATGATTCAATGTTGGGATGTTTAACATTGTCCCAGAGGTCTCTGAGATTGTCCTCATTTCTTTTAATTCTTTTCTTTTTTCCTCTCTGCTTCATTTATTTCTAATATTCTATCTTCTACCTCACTTATGCTATCTTCTGCCTCTATTCCCTCCAGAGTGCTTTTAATCTTAACTATTGCATTATTCAGTATATATTGACTCTTTAATTTCTTCTATGCCCTTGTTAAACATTTCTTGTATCTTTTCAGTCCTTGTCTACAAGCTATTTATCTGTAACTCCATTTTGCTTTCAAGATTTTGGATCATTTTTATTATCATTATTTTGAATTCTTTTTCAGGTAGACCTTCTATCTCCTCCTCTTTGGTTTGGTTTGGTGGGCATTTATCATGTTTCTTTACCTGTTGAGTATTTCATCAATACTTTTCATCTTGTTTAGATTGCTGTGTTAGGGATGGCCTTTCCGTATTCTGGCAATTTGTGGTTCTTCTTTATTGTGGAGTTTCCTCTTTGTGGTTGGGATAGGACGAGTGGTTTGTCAAGGTTTCCTGGTTAAGGACACTTGTGTCGGTGTTCTGGTAAGTGGAACTGGGTTTCTTCTCTCGAGTGCAATGAAATGTCCAGGAGTGAGTTTTGAGATGTCTGTGGGTTTGGTGTGACTTTGGAGAGCCTGCATATTGAAGCTCAGGGCTATGTTCCTGTGTTGTTGGAGAATTTGCATGGTATGTCTTTCTCTGGGAATTGTTGGCTCTTGGGTGGGGCTCAGTTTCAGTGTAGGTATAGAGGCTTTTGGATGAGCTCTTATAGATTAATGTTCCCTGCAGTCAATGTCAAGGTTTCCTGGTTAAGGACACTTGTGTCGGTGTTCTGGTAAGTGGAACTGGGTTTCTTCTCTCGAGTGCAATGAAATGTCCAGGAGTGAGTTTTGAGATGTCTGTGGGTTTGGTGTGACTTTGGAGAGCCTGCATATTGAAGCTCAGGGCTATGTTCCTGTGTTGTTGGAGAATTTGCATGGTATGTCTTTCTCTGGGAATTGTTGGCTCTTGGGTGGGGCTCAGTTTCAGTGTAGGTATAGAGGCTTTTGGATGAGCTCTTATAGATTAATGTTCCCTGCAGTCAGGAGTTTAGTGTTCTCAGGTTTTGGACTTAAGCCTCCTGCCTCTGGTTTTCAGTCTTATTCTTACAGTAGCCTCAAGACTTCACCATCTGTTATTTCCAGCAAAAAATCTTGATGCAGAGAACTGAAGGAAGAAGTCTTTTACATCAATTCATTTTGGTATCTTGAAGACTTGACTCCCAGAAAAACACTTGTTTCTAAAAAAAAATCCAATATAGTCTTGAAGAGTTGCTTCAAAAGAGGACCCCTTGGGTATGAACGCTGCCCCACAGGAGACCTTAGCAGACCCACGCATGTACTTGCAGAGTCTGTGAAATGCCTTGGTGTCTCTCCCAGTGTTCTTCTTTCAGTTAATCTTTACTGTATATAAATCTTCATTTACCTCTATTTAACTTTGCATATCTAGTCTTTCTTTCTTTTCCTATCAACATATTTATTAGTTTTGTTTTCATTGTTTTAATCACCACTTGGCACCTTGCTTTAGCTTTGGTTTCCAGTTTGTGCTTAAGTTAGTTTTGTTCTTAACTGGTAAATATAATTTTTTATTTCCTGTGTTCACTGGATCAACCTACTGTACTTTATTTTTCTTGGACTGTTTTCACTTTGCTCATGGGTATATATGTATATGTGTATATTTCATTATTTTAATTATTATTTGCCTGATTTTATAATTGCTAGTTGCCAGGGGTTCATCTTGGTTTCTCATTTTTAGATATTTTTTTTACTCTCCCTTAATGTCATAACAAACAAAGATTATAGAATCTTTGTTTCTGACCAGAGATCAAACCCTGAGCCTTTGAAGTGGGAACACTGACTCCAAGACCCTAGACTACCAGAGAACTAACCGTATGGAGTATCAAATAGAACTCACACAAAGAAAGCCACTTGAATACAAGACCCAGCATCACCAAACACCAGTAGCATCCTGTGCAGGACACCTCATCTAAACAACAAACAAAACAAAAATACAAATCAAATCATCAGCAGACAGGAGTACTACCACACTCAGCCTTCCCCATCAGAGGAAAAAAAAAAAACAAAACTCAGCACAAATATCACCCTATACAAAACTCACACAAACCACTGGATCAACCTTAAGAGGGCAGAAGCCAAAAAGAAGAAAGAATTCAACCTTCTTCAAGGAAAGAATTCAACTTTCCTTGAAGCCTGGGTAAAGGAGACCTCAAACACAATAAATTTTTAAAAAAGAAAGAAAGAAAAGGCAGAGAAATACTGCACAAATGAGGGAACAAACTAGAAACACAGAAGTCCAAATAAATGGAGAGGAAATAGGCAAACTGCCTGACAAAGAATTCAGAATAATGATAGTAAAGGTGATAGAAATCCTTGAAAACAAAATGAAAAAAATGCAAGAATCAATTAACAAAGACCTAGAAGAATTAAAGAATAAGCATACAGAGACAAATAATACAATTACTGAAATTAAAAATAGAAGGAATCAATACCAGAATATCTGAAGCAGCTCATTTTCAGCAGTAAGCTGGAAGATAAAACGAGGAAAATAACTCTGAAGAACAGAAAAAATAAAAATAATGAAAAGAGCTGATGACAGTCTCAGAAACTTCTGGGATCATATAAAATCCACCAACATTCAAATTATAGGGGTCTCAGAAGAAGAAGAGAAAAAAAAAAGGGCGTGAAAACATTTTTGAAGAGATTATAGAAAATTCATGGGAAAAGAAAAAAAAAAAACACAGCCAAGCAAGTCCAAGAGGCACAAAGAGTCCCATACAGGATGAATCCAAGGAGAAACATGCCAAGACACATACTAATCAAACTAAGAAAGACTAAACACAATAAGAAAATAAAAAGCAGCAAGGGAGAAGCAACAAGTAACATACAAGGGAAACCCCATATACTTAACAGCTGATTTTCCAGCAGAAACTCTGCAAGCCAGAAGGGAATGGTTGGATATATTTAAAGTAATCAAAGGGAAAAATCTACAACTAAGATTATTGTACCTAAGAAGGATCTCATCCAAAACTGATGGAGTAATCAAAAGCTTTTCAGACAAGCAAAAGTTAAGAGAATTCAGTACCACCAAACCATCTTTACAACAAATGTTAAAACAGACTTACATAGTCAAAAAATACAAGAAAAGAAAAAGGATCTACAAAATCAACCCAAATCAATTAGAAAATGGCAACAGGAATATATATAAATATATATATAAATATAAATAAATATATATATATAATTACTTTAAATGCAAATGGGTTAAATGCTCCAACCAAAAGACACATTCTGGGTGAACAGATACAAAAACAAGACCCATATATATGCTGTCTATAAGAAACCCACTTCAGAACTCAAGACACATATAGACTGAAAGTGAGAGGATGGAAAAATATATTCCATGTAAACAGGAAGCAAAAGAAAGCTGAAGCAGCAATTCTTATATGAGATAAGGTAGATCTTAAAATGAAGAAGATTACAAGAGATAAGGAAGGACATAATGATCGAGGGATCAATCCAAGTGGAAAACATAACATTTGTAACTATCTATGAAACAAAACATAACATTTGTAACTATCTAGGCACCCAACATAGAAGCACCTCAATACATAAGACAAACACTAGCAGACGTAAAAGGAGAAATTGACAATAACACAATAATAGTAGGAGACTTTAACACCCCACTCATACCAATGGATAGCTCATCAAACAGAAAATTAATAAGGAAATACATGTCTTAAATGATACATTAGCTGAGATGGATCTCATTGATATCTTCGGGACATTCAACCCAAATGCAGGAGAATACACCTTCTCAAGTGTACATGGAACATTCTCCAGGATAGACCACATCTTGGGTCTCAAATTAAACCTCAGCAAATTTAAGAAAATTGAAATTGTATCAAACATCTTCTCTGACCACAATATTATGAAACTAGATATCAATAACAAGAAAAAAGCTGTAAGAAACACAAACACATGGAGATTAAACAAGATGTTTCTAAACCAACAGGTTACTGAAGAAATAAAAAAAAAATTCTAGAAACAAATGACAATGAAAACATGACAACTCAAAACCTATGGGGTGTAGCAAAAGCAGTTCTAAGAGGGAAGTTTAGAGCAAAAAAATCCTACCTCAAAAAACAAAAAAAAACATCGAATAGAAAACCTAACTTTATACCTAAAGCAAATGGAAAAAGAAGAAGGAAAAACAATTTAGTAGAAGGAAAGAAATCATAAAAATCCAAGCAAAAATAAATGGAAAAGAAATGAAAGAATCAACAGTAAAGATTATTAAAACTAAAAGCTGGTTCTTTGAGAAGCTAAACAAAACTGACAAACCTTTAACCAGACTCATCAAGAAAAAAAGAGAGAAGAATCAAATCAACAAAATTAGAAATTAAATAAGAGAGGCTACAACAGACAATATAGAAATACAAAGGATTTTAAGACACTATTATGAATAACTATATGGCAATAAAATAGATACCCTAGAAGAAATGGACAGATTCTTAGAAAATTTCAATCTTCCAAGATTAAACCAGGAAGAAATAGAAATTATGAACAACCCAATTACAAGCACTGAAATTGAAGCTGTGATAAAAAAATCTCCCAAAAAACAAAATCCCAAGACCAGACAGCTTCACAGGAGGATGCTATCGAACATTTAGAGAAGAGCTAATGCCTATCCTGCATTAATGCCTAGACTGCAAGGAGACCCAACCAGTCCATCCTAAAGGAGACCAGTCCTGATGTTCATTAGAAGGACTGATGCTGAGGCTGAAACTCCAATACTTTGGCCTCTTCGTGCGAAGAGCTGACTCACTGGAAAAGACCCTAATTCTGGGAGGGATTGGGGGCAGGAGGAGAAGGGGACGGTAGAGGATAAGACGGCTGGATGGCATCACCAACTCGACCCACAGGAGTTTGGGTGAAATCCATGAGCTGCTGATGGACAGGGAGGCCTGGCATGCTGCAGTTCTTGGGTTGCAAAGAGTTTGACAAGACTGAGCTACTGAACTGAACTGAACTGTATGCCTATCCTTCTAAGACTCTTTCAAAAACTGCAGAGGAAGAAACACTTGCAAATTCATTCTATGAGGTCACCATTACCCTGATACAAAAACCAGACAAAGACAACACAAAAAAAGAAAACTATAGGCCAATATCACTGATGACCATAGATGCAAAATCCTCAACAAAATTTTAACAAACAGAATTCAGCAACACATCAAAAAGCTCACACACCATGATCACGTTGTGTTTATTCCAAGATGCAATGATTCTTCAACATATGGAAATAAATTAATGTGATACACCATATTAACAAATTGAAAGATAAAAGTCATATGATCATCTCAATAGATGCAGAAAAAGCCTTTAACAAAATTCACCACTATTTATGATTAAAACTCTTCAAAAAATGGGCATAGAAGGAACCTACCTCAACATAACAAAGGTCATATATGATAAAGTCTACAGCAAACATTATTCTCAATGGTGAAAAACTGAAAACATTCTCTGTAATATCAGGAACAAGACAAGGGTGTCCACTTGTGCCACTGGTATTCAATATAATTCTGGAAGTCCTAGCTACAGCTACAAAATTGCCAACTGTTGTTATAGTTCATGTCTAGGTTTAATGGGAGTTTTATTTTTCTGGCCACTAGACCCATTGTTTTGTCATTTACAAAGCACTTATTGCTTGATTCCAATTACACAGAAAGTCACCTTTCTTATTGCAATGAACTAACAACATCAGAGGAAGCTGGTTATCATTCAAAGAAACACAAGGACATGACTGAGTGACTGAACTGAACTGAAAGTATTCCCAAGCTCTATTTCTGTGAAACATGCCCTACAAAGTTGCCAAGTGTTGCTATTGTTTAGGCAGATATCTTCATGTCTAGGTTTGACGGGAATTTTATTTTTCTGGCCACGTGACCCAGTGTTTTGTCATTTACAAAGCACTTATTGCTTGATTCCAATTACACAGGAAACTACCTTTCTTACTGCAATGAACTAGAATCAGATAAAGCTGGTTGTCATTCAAAGGAACACAAGTAAACACATTATCCTGAACGTGCATCTTAATCAAAAGACACACAAAGGAGTGATTCAAAGCATCACAAGAAAAATTAAAGATGGGAAACACATACACGTTGTAAATAAGAGGTTTGAGTATCTGTTAATAATCTAGATTCTTAAGTAAATGCAGAAGAAAGTGAGGATGCAAGGAGAGAACTAGGGAGAGCAGACTGAAATAGGACAACTCGCCTCTGATATTGGGAGCTTGCTTCCTGGGTCTTCTGGAGAAGTTGTCTCCTGGATGTGTTGTCATCTTGGTTGGTGTTCTGGGATTAGGTTTATGGCCCCTGAAAAACCAGCTATAAACTTCTTGAGGGGCCTACCTTGAGATCTCTGGACCCTTTAACTTAAAGACATATGCTCACTCCTGCTAAAAGCGGAGGGGGCAAGTTTTGAGTAGAGACCAAGAGTAGCTTTGGTGACAGCTGAAGGCATTTTGAGAGGAAGCCACAGAAATTCAGACCATGAAGACCAAGGTACGTCCCAACAGATCTTAACAAGACACTCTGAATTTATGAGAGTATTAACAAAAGACAACTAGTTTTTTTTTTGGCTTGAGAAAAGTTGAGAAAGTGAAAGTCTAGTTGCTTAGTTGTTTGACTCTTTGCAAACCCAAGACTGTAGCCCTCCAGGCAAGAATACTGGTGTGGGTTGTTATTTGTAAAATTTTAATGAGCTATAATTAATAATTTATGCAAACTTCCACAATGGAAGCATGTTATGATTAAGCATAAATTTAAATGTGATTGACCCTTACTGTCATATATTGGAAAGTCCTGCCTACCTCCTGGGATATATGGATGTGAAATTTAAAGCCTAACTTCAGAAGATATTTGAAGCAGTATCAACTTCCCCTACTCAAAGAAAAATAAACTTAAATTTATTTAAACAGTGTATCACTCTGATTGCCAGAGTGTGTTAAAGGCCAAGACAAAAGTGTTCTAGAGCAATCCTGGAGGCTTCCCTGGTGGCTCCAGCTCACCTGCCAATGCAGGAGATATGAGTTCGATCCCTGGTCCAGGAAGATCCCACATGCTGTAGAGCAACTCAGCCTGTGCCACAAATACTGAGCCGGTGTTCTGGAGCCTGGCGCCATGACAAGAGAAGCCACAGTGCACCACAACTAGAAAAAAGCCCACCCAGCAATGAAGCCCCAGCACAGCTTAAACAAATAGGGAAAAAATTTAAAAGATTCTGTCCTGTACTACAGGTTCTCATTAATTATCTACTTTGTTCTTAGCATCAATAGTGTGCATATGTCAATCCAAATCTCCCAAATCATCCCACCTCTCTGTTCCCCTTGGTGATCTAAATGAGAAGTAAACCCAAACAAAAAGGGGATATAGTTATACATATACATTCAGCTGTATGTATAACTATATCTCTTCTTTTTTATTTTGAATTCCCTCTTTTTTTGAAATATGTGAGCTTTTATGTTTGCTGTACAGTATAAATGAATAGAACATGGTAAGGCAATTATACTCCAATAATTTTAAGAAAAAAGAGATTCTGGTCTCACGCACCATTCAAACTCTACCTTAAACACAGATCTCTCTCCCCAAAATGAATAAGTCAGGTGGAAGCAGAATTGGCCGTGAACCTGCTAAAATATTTTAGGTGGCTTGTACAGTCACATAAGAAAACACTTGTGAGTTTCTATATTGCACAAAAACTTCATGTCAAGGATTCAGGATGGTTCAGTATCTCAGGCAATGATTTGTTATGTAAACAAATATCTGATGAGGAGACAGACGTTCCTGTGGTTCCAAGGAACAGACTACTTATTCTTCAGAGTCTGTCATTTAGGAATCAGCCTGTTGGGAAGGCCTCGGTCAAGACAGTGTTTGAACTGACTTTCTATGTGGCCTTGAATATCTCGTCTGCAGGTCGCTCACAGACACTTGACTGACACGGAGTTCATCGCAATCTGCCAATGCAGTCACGTTCTCAAGCTTCCTTGAATTACTCGCACAAATGTCCTCCCAGTTTATACTTACAATGTGTGGTTTCTGAGTGTAGAGAGGATGAAGTCGGACTAACAAAACTGCATTTTCAAAACTTTCAGTTCAGTTCAGTTGCTCGGTCATGTCCAGTTCTTTGTGACCCTATGAATCACAGCACGCCAGGTCCCCCTGTCCATGACAGACTTTAAGTGTTATTATAACGTGTCACTGGTGACATCTTGCTCCTTTATACTGGATAAGAAGTAAAAGTGTGTCAGTCACTTCAATCATGCAACTCTTTGTGACCATGTGGACAGTAGCCCACCAGGCTCCTCTATCCATGGAATTCTCCAGAAAAGAATACTGGAGTGGGTAGCCATTCCATTTTCCAAGGGATCATCTCAACTCAAGGATCAATGATCAGTGAATCAAGTCAAAACCTAATGTGCACCTTTTATTGGCACTAAAGAATGTTGCTTTTGCTTATAAGGTCTAAGGACTTCTTCATGACAGTTTTATGTTTGCGTGTCTTTTTTTTTCCCAATGCTCCAGGCCTTCACCATACCTGACCTCAAGAGAAATCACTTTACAGAGGCTAACCTGCTCAGGTTTCCTCACTGCCACCTGCCCTGGGCCCGGGAACTACCCACCTCTGTTTCCCTCCTGCATCCCACATGGGAGAACAAAACATCTGGAGTGGAGACTCCACAAGTGGAAATTACCACAGGAGCCAGCCCTGTGGCAGGAAAGCCTTACTGTAATTTATGAGTTTCCAGAGGCTCAGGGGAGACAACCTGTGTTAAAATATCCAGAAGGGACGTAATGATGGGGGGTGACACTCAGAAGATTGTGGGGGTTTGCCCGGAGGAGCTCAACCAGGTCACCAGGTCCTCACATAAAATATCAGTGAGAAAACTCTATGCTCCAACAGAGTGAGCACTCTGTTCTTCTTAAGAAGGCTGAACTTGGGGAAGCCTAGGAACGAGATGGAGAAGGTGATGGTACCCGACTCCAGTACTCTTGCCTGGAAAATCCCATGGATGGAGGAGCCTGGTAGGCTGCAGTCCATGGGGTCACTAAGAGTCGGACATGACTGAGCGACTTCACTTTCACTTTTCACTGTCATACATTGGAGAAGGAAACGGCAACCCACTCCAGTATTCTTGCCTGGAGAATCCCAGGGATGGGGGAGCCTGGTGGGCTGCCATCTATGGGGTCACACAGTCGGACATGACTGAAGTGACTTAGCATCAGCAGCATCAGCAGCAGCAGCAGCAGCAGCAGCCGCAGCAACAAGAACCTAACCCACCTGGGGATCATCAGAGCCTAGCTGAAGGAGCAGAGAGAAAGAAACAAATGAAATATATGAAATAATTTATCATTGTTCAGTCACTAAGTCATGTCTGACTCTTTGGAACCCCATGGACAATGGCTTCCCTGTCTTTCACCGTCTCCTGGATGGTGCAGGAGTTTCTTTTGCTTAAACTCATGTTCACTGAGTCACTGATGCCATCCAACCACCTTTGTTATCCCTTCTTCTCCTGCCTTCAAACTTTCCCAGTATCAGAGTCTTTTCTAATGAGCTGGCCCTTTGCATCAGGTGACGAAAGTATTGGAGCTTCAGCATCAGTCCTTCCAGTGAATACTCAAGGTTGATTTCCTTTAGGATTGACTGGCTTGATCTATTTGCTGTCCAAGGGACTCTCAAGAGTCTTCTCCAGCACCACAGTTTGAAAGCATCAATTATTCAGTGCTCAGCCTTCCTTATGGTCCAACTCTCACATCCATATAAGACTACTGGAAAACACGTAGCTTTGACTAGATGCAGCCCTGTCAGTAAGTGATGTCTCTACTTTTTAATATGCTAGCTAGCTTTGTCATAGTTTTTCTTTCAAGGAGCAAATGTCTTTTAATTTTCAAGGTGCAGTAACCATGAAATGGTGAGTTTTAAATGTTGAGTTTTAAGCCAGCTTTTTCACTCTTCTCTCTCACTCTCCGTCAAGATGCTCTTTAGTTTCTCTTTGCTTTATGCCATCAGAATGGTATCATCTGCATATCTGAGATTGCTAATATTTCTCCTAGTAATCTTGATTCCAGCCTGTGACTCATCCAGTCCAGCATTTCGCATGATGTACTCTGCATATAAGTTAAATAACCAGAGTGACAATATACAGCCTTGATATACTCCTTTCCCAATTAGGAACCAGTTCACTGTTTCATGTTTGGTTCTAACTGCTGCTTCTTGAGCTGCATACAAGTCTCTCAGGAGGCAGGTAAGATGGTCTTATATTCCTATTTCTTCAAGAACTTTCCACAGTTTGTTATTATTCTTACAATCAAAGGCTTTAGCATAGTTAATGAAACAGAAGTAGATGTTTTTCTGGAATTCTCTTTCTTTTTCTATGATCCTATAGATGCTGACAATTTGACCTCTGGCTCCTCTGCCTTTTCTAAATTCAGCTTGTACATCTGGAATTTCTTGGTTCACATACTGCTGAAGCCCATCTTGAAGGATTTTGAGGATTAGCTTGTTAGCATGTAAAATAAACAGTTGTGCAGTAGTTTGAACATTCTTTGGCAAAGCCTTTCTTTGGGATTTGAGTGAAAGCTGACCTTTTCCAGTTCTATGGCCACTGTTGAATTTTCCAAATTTGCTGGCACACTGAGTGCAACACTTGTATGACATCCTCGTTTTTAGGGTTATGAAACAATATTGGCTGGAATTTTATGCTCAACCTACATAAGACCAAAGACAAACAAGAAATCCTGAGAGACACCAGAGGCGTGGGATGGGGGGTGGGGGGAAAGAAAAACAAAGCACCTTGTCTGGTGCTGAAATAACTTTCTAGGTACAAGGTGGAGCTACTCCTGCCTAGGGTGCCATGGCAGCAAATTGAAACTACATGATTTTTGTGTCTCTGGACATGTTCCTCTTGACCAGAAACACTGCATATCCAGTCAATCCCCAAAGGCCAAGCTAGTTCTGGAATCTACACTTATTACCTGGTCCTTTTCATCCTAAATAAGATCGACTATGTTGCCCAGCCAATCAGAAATTTCCTATTCATCTCCATTTTGTTCTTCATTCTTTCTTAGAAAAGCTTCTTGCCTTCTCCCTCATTTTGCAATTTTCCAAATGGAGACTTTTGCTTCATGAAGGGTTAAAGTTTGTTTGTATTTCCTGAATTTTCTTTAATCATTCTTTAATACCCTAGAGGAACAAAGCTAAGGATTACATTTGATTTCTCAGAATCCATGAAAGCAAGAAGAGAGTCCAATATTTAGTGTTGAGAAAAAAAAAGACCAACTTAGAATTCTATATCTTGCAAAATTATCTATCAAAGATGTAGGAGAAATATAGACTTTTTCAGACACACAAAGACTGAGTGAATTCGTTGCCTTGGTGGAAATGGTAAAAGTAAGTTGTTTAGAGAAGGAAAATAATAAATTGTTTAAAGAAAAAAGATAGTTGTTTAGAGAGAATGTCAGAAACTCAGACCTCCTTTAGGAAGAAAGAATATTGAGGAAAGAAACAGTGAAGTCAAAAATAAATTTTGATTTTTCTTAGTTCTCATGTATCTGTCAGATAATATTTTTTAAATAAGACTACCAATAATATATTCAATTATCTGAGCATATATTATATACTTACATATGCTTGTGTATGCTTGTATATGGGCTTCCCAGATGACTCAGCAGTAGAGAATCTGCCTGCCAATGCAGGAGACATAGGTTCGATCCTTGGGTCAGGAAGATCCCCTGATGAAGGAAATGGCAACCTGCTCCAGTATTCTTGTCTGGGAAATCCCATGGACAGAGGAGCCTAGCAGGCTACAGTCCATGGGGCCACAAATAGTCAGACATGACACAGTGACTAAACAACAACAAAAACATGCTTGTATGTAAATTTTAAAACTGTCAGCAAAGACTCAAGGGATTGAAGGAAGGGACAAGGATTATTTTGTTATTTTAAGGTATTCATACCACCTTTGAATTACAACATTATTTTAAAGTGGCCAATGGTTAGCTGTAAATATATGATGCAAACTCTAGGGCAACTGCTAAGAAAAGTAAAACTGAATATTTAAGTGATATGTTAATAAAAGAGAGAAAATGACATCATACAAAATGCTCATGTAAAATCACAAAAGGCAGAAAGAGTGTCAAAAAATTGGATGTAAAAGGGCAACAAATAAACTACAGTAACAAATATGCTATGCTATGCATGCTAAGTCGCTTCAGTCATGTCCGACTCTGTGCGACCCCATAGATGGCAGCCCACCAGGCTCCCCCATCCCTGGGACTCTCCAGGCAAGAACACTGGAATGGGTTGCCATTTCCTTCTCCAATGCATGAAGGTGAAAAGTGAAAGTGAAGTCGCTTAATCGTGTCTGACTCCTAGTGACCCCGTGGACTGCAGCCTACCAGGCTCCTCCATCCATGGGATTTTCCAGGCAAGAGTACTGGAGTGGGGTGCCACTGCCTTCTCCAAACAAATATGGTAGATACCAACATATTTATTAGTATCTATCTAACAAATATGGTAGATACTAATACAACTACATCAGTAAACACTTTGAAAGTCAGTGATCTAAATGACCAATAAATGATTATAAACTGGATCAAAACAGCAGGCTCAGTCACACATTGTCTATAGGAAACTCACAATAAGTATAAAGACAATCAGATGAAGGAAAATCCACATGTAAACAGTAGTTAAGAGAAAGCAGGAGTAGCCTATTAATTTCACAGAGAACAAGTTTCAAAGCAAGGAAAGGTGTAAGGGATAAAGAGGCCATTAAATAATGATGAAAAGATCAATTATCAGGAACACGTAAAAATCCTTCATGTGAATGAACCTAGAAACGGCAAACTGTGTGAAGGACAAACTAATAGAATTGCAAAAGACACAGATGAATCTACTATATGAGCTGGAGATTTCAACACCTGTCTATTAGAAATGGACAGATCATCAGGCAGAAAATCAGGAAGGACACAGTAAAACTCAACATCTAGGAACTTCCCTGGTGGCCCAGTGGTTAAGAATCCACCTTGCAATGCAAAGGACATGAGTTCAAACCCTGGTTCAGGAACTAAGATCCCACATGCCATGGAGTAACTAAGCCCATTGCCACAGCTGCTGAAGCCACATGCATTAGAGCCCACACTCCCAGCTACTGAGCCTGCACATCACGACTAGAGTGGCTGTGAGCTGCAACAAAAGATTCCACATAACACAGTGAAGATCCCATATGCCACAACTGAGACCCAACACAGCCAAATAAACAAATATTTTAAAAAATAGCATTCATCAACTGGATATAATTCACATCTATGAATTATGGCAACAACAGAACACACATTATTCTCATGCTCACATGGAAGATTCACAAAGATATGCCACATTCCGGGCCACAAACACACTTTAATAAATTTAAAACAACAGAAATCATATAATGAACTTCCTTGTGATACACTGGATAAGAACCCACATGCCATTGCAGGGGACACAGGTTTGATCGCTGGTCCGGGAAGATTCCACACGCCACAGAGCGACTAAGCCTGCACACGACATCTACTGAAACTGTTCTCTAGAGCTGTGCTCCACAACAAGGGAAGCCACCTCAAAGAGAGGCCCATGCACCAGAAATGGAGAGGAACCCCTGTTTGTTGCACCTAGAGAAAAGCCCACACAGCAGTGAAGGCCCAGCACAGCCAAAGGTAAATTCTAAAAAATGAAAGGAAACTACAGACCAATATCTCTCATGAACATAAGTGTAAAAATCTACATGAAAAAGTTAGCAAATAGAACCCAACAATGTATAAAAATAGTTATACACCACAATCAAGGGTAGTTTATTCCAAGAAGGCAAAGTTGATGCAACATTTCTATTAATTTTAATTTTAAAAAGAATAATAATTCTGGCTGATCATATCAGGCTTTTAAATTTATCTTGTTAAGGAAAAAGACAGAAAAAGCAATAACTCAAAAGTACAGCCCAGGGATGTTCACTTCAGCTCCTGCTACATTCGTGTCTCCTCCAGATTCATGTGTTAGATCTTGATGCCCATGTGATGGTATTAGGAGGTGGGGCCCAGGGGAGACATTTATCATGAGAGTGGAGCCCTCAGAAATGGGGTCAGTGCTGTTACAGAAGGACCACGGAGCCCTTCCCCATTTCTCCCTGTGGGGTCCACATGGACCTGAACCTGACCCTGACCCTTCAGCCTCCAGAATCATCTATTGTTTATAAACCTCCATGGCTGTGGTCTTTTGTTATAGTGGCCCAAAGGGACCTAGGCCCTCCCCTCACTCTACTTCCATGAAAGTTTCTGTGTATGTGTTCTGTGTGTGTGTGTTCCATGTGTATGTTGTGTATGCGTTGTGCCGAATAAGGCCACTGACTCTCACATTTTACAGGGATGAGCCCTAGTAGCTGATCAGACAACATGGTTTCCTTCTTCCAAGCTCTTTGCTCCAGATCATGTCTTATTGTCATGAGGGTGATACTCTCTCATCCATTCAACAATTTTAATTATTTGTTGCATGCTGGGAGACGTGATAGGGACTGAAGGCCTGATATTCCAAGTTGGGTGGCCCCTGGTTGTGGCTGTGGTCCTCCTGCTGGGGTCCTGGGCTCTGGGGACCGTCTAATGTAGGCATGTTCTCCATGTGGTAATGTCTACGACCAGGGACCATTGAAAAGGAGCTGGTGATGAAGCTTGCTTTATCCTTTCATGACCTCTCTTTTCCTTGGGGATCTTGAGCAAGTGTTCAGATGTCCTGGGTTTGAGAAGTAGATTAAATCACACACATTCATGCTCAGGAACTTCCATGTAATAGCCAGTCTCATGGATCTGAGGGATTGTTTTTTTCTACATGAAATTCTGCGGACATGCACTCTAGTTCTCTAGATGAAACTTGCTTACCCATGCTCCTTGATGGTAGCATGAAGTTTAACTTACTCAGAGATGTAAGACTTAAGCAAAGGAACAGCATTGAACTTGGGTTTACAGGAAGTTCTAAAGCTCTATGTGCCCAAGGGAACAGAGTTACATCATACTGCTTATTGCCCTGAGGACTAAGAACTTTCCACTCTTTCGGATGTAGAATATCCATCATCCTTTTCACGCAATCATGAACTATTGAAGACAAAGATGTGCTGCTTTTTTCTCACATCCTCAAATTATTGAATTATCTGACAAAGGAAGGCACTAGTTTAAAAAACCATACCATACCTAGATCTAGTCAGCAATTTTCCAATTAACAATCTCAAGGCAACTAGCTAATTTGCCCATTATATTAGTTGCACAAATGTTTTAATCTATTGTTCTGTGATTTACAGTGATACATATTAGCAAAGCAAATCTGTTATTTGCATGTGTATATAACTGCTATTATTTATGTAAATCTCACCTACATGACATTTTAAAAGTGTATTAAATAGCCTTCTTTAGCATTAACACTGCTGAGAAATCTAATTCCAAAGTTATCGTCATTAAAATGCCATTAAGCATTTCATACTCTCTTCCTGAGACTGACAAAAGAATTCAGCAATGTTTGCATCAGAGACTCTTCAGTTCCTTCCTTTTCATAATTTTTCATTTAATACCATCTTTCAGTTTTATATAAAATAAATGCTTTTCTAGAAATTCTCATTTGGTAAGAATTAAGAACCTTTCAAAACATCATGCTACTTTCTTCCTCTCTGCTATTAATCGCTTTTATGACTGAAAGACACAAATAGGTACAAAGATACATAAAGATCCCTGACCTGTGTCCTATCTACGAGAAGGGTTGGATGATGGCCATTTTGACTGGTGCGAGGTGGTGTTTCACTGTGATTTTGATTTGCATTTCTAATACTTAATGATGCTGAGCATCTTATTATATGCCTGTTGTCCATCTATTAGTTTGGGGCAAACATAAATGTGGTTTCAAGCTGTGAGTTTTAAATCATTATAACTAGGCTCATACATATCTTTATTAACCAAAATAGGAACCATTAGAATCAACACATTTTTGCCAATGAGAAATATGTTTGTTTATTCCTGTAGTTAAAAAAAAAATCCGTGCTTCAGAATATGACAAACTCTTGGACAACTTTTTTTGCATCCTGCTGGTTGTGGAAGCATTCTCCCTGCAAAAAGTCATCAAGTTGCTTGAAGAAGTGTTAGGTGGTTGGTGAGAGGTCAAGTGAATATGGCAGATGAGGCAAAACGCCATCGCCAATTTTTTCAACTTTTGAAGTCAATTGTGTGATGTGCAGTGGGGCATTGTCATGGAGAAGAACTGAGCCCTTTCTGTGGACCAACGCTGGCTGCAAGCCTTGCAGTTTTAGATGCATCTCATTGACTTGCTGAGCATACTCCTCAGATGTAATAGTTCCACTGGGATTCAGAAAGCTGTAATGGATCAGTTCGGGCAGCAAACCTCCAAACATTTACCATGACATTTTTTTTCTTGCAAGTGTGGCTCTGGGAGGTGCTTTCGAGCTTGTACTCAGTCCATCCACTGAGCTGGTCTTCAACAGTGCATATTTTAGAAAATGGTATGTATTAAATAACTTCATTGATACTGTTATTATTACAAGTCCATCTGGGAAAAGTATATGCTAATTACACACACACACTCACCAACCACCTACCACTTCTTCAAGCATCTTGGTGACTTTTCGCAGGGAAAACGATCCCACAACCAAAAGGATTCAAAAAAGAAAAACTGTCCAAGAGTTTGTCATATCCCAAATCAATATATGTGTTACTGCTGCATTACCTCAAGAGAGAAGTTATATTTTTAAAAGCTCTCATTTGAGATTCAGTAGAGAAGAAAGGCTAAACCCTTTTGCTAAGTAGCTGTTATAAAATAAATATATTACAATAACATTTACAGAGCCTTAGCTTCCATCAAGGAGAAAGAAAAGAACTGAACAAAGCAAGTAAAGCATCGTTTCCTTTACCTCGGATCCCCCTACACGTTAGCAGGGGTGAGAACACCTGTCCTGCTGGTGCTGTGACATAGGGAGCAAAGCCTTCCTCCTCAGGTCTGAGCGACACCATGTCTCAGAGGTGGCTGAGGCCGTGCAAAACAAGAGATTAAGCATTTCAGCATCAGCACCAGAAAAGAAAGAGATGGACTGGACAATCACAGTCCACAAAAGGACTATGAAATGTATTTCACTGTTTGTGTCTGTTCCAACTTGGCCAATTCTTTCTGTATTTTCTGAGAGTTTCCATAGAAACAGAATGATCCCCTCCTAAGCCACAGAGAAACAACATGGGCAAGAGAACAAGGAAACAAAGAGAAGACAGAATTTAATTTGAACTTATAATAATGGGAAATGGAAGAGAAAATCTTTTCTTTTGCAGGTATGATTACTTGGAAAGGCAATAATTTTGCTAAAAAGACTTTTCCAATAGCACTCAGGAATGGCCTTGCACTTACTGTTCTACCGCAAGCCTCGAATAATGGAATTCTGTAGAATGAAAATTCTGGGGAGAGCTATCTAAATGCTATTTTACAGGGAATCATTGGTTTTCCCCCCTCCTCAAGTAATCTCCTTTTTAAAAGTTATCAAGATTATACATATATTGGGGAAAATTCATAACTTACTGCAAAGCAAACAAAGTTTTAATCAATTTCTGTAAATCCACTACCCAGAGAAAACAGCCACTAATGACATTTCTGATTAGTGTGTGTGTTTCTTGCTATCTCTCCACAGCATTCCACTACATCAAGTTTCTGCTTAGAGGCATGTGTATTGCTCTGTTTTTAAGAAATGATTTAAAACTATTACGCAAGCAAAGCTTTAAATATAAAACTGAAATGATATGCTCATTACTTCCTTCTGAAGAATTCCAGCTACTGGAATTGCTTGCATGTATGGCTTCCATAAAATTCTCTTGTGTATTAATTACTTTACAGGTTTCCTTGATGGTCCAGTGTGAAGAGTCTGTCTGCCAGGGCAGGGAACATGGGCCTGATCCCTGGGTCCAGGAAGATCCTACATGTCATGGAGTGACTAAGCTTGTGCCCCACATCTACTGGGGCTGTGCCCAGAAGCCCCTGCTCTATAACATTAGAAGCCACTGCAGTGAGAAGGCCACACACTCCAGTTAGTGAATTGTCTCCATTTGCCACAACTAGAGAAAAGCCTCAGCAGCAGTGAAGACCCAGCACAGACCAAAAATAATTAATTAAAAATGAATTTGCTTCATTTGATTTGTAAAACTGTCTTGGGTAGGTCAACTCTGATCATGGTTAAAAGTTTATCATATGGATGAAAAAATTGAAGCTGTTTAATGGAAAGCCGCACTTGAACTGAGCTGTATCACTATAGATTCTGTGTGATTTTACAGTAGCAAGTGGCAAGATACCCGTGATATATCAAAGTGTTGTTGAGTGTAGCAGTTGTAATAAATTGACAACGTGAAAGTGACACTTGCTCAGTTGTGTCCAATTCTTTTCTATCCACGGACTATACAGTCCATGGAATTCTTCAGGCCAGAATACTGGAGTGGGTAGCTGGTCCCTTCTCCAGGGAATCTTTCCAATCCAAGGATCAAAGCCAGGTCTCCTGCATTGCAGGCAGATTCTTCACTAGCTGAGCCACCAGGGAAGCCCAGCAAATTAACAAACTCCATGTAAGTGTCGCTTGGTGACGTGACATGTCAAGAATGGTGTGGCTGGGTTTAATACGGATGCTCTGTGTCAGCTGCAGGCTTGGTTCCTGGCGAGGCTCCCGGAACTGGGTTTTCGTTTTGCTTTTTTAACAAAAGCCACCATGCAGAGCCACTTTAGATATCATAATTTTGCCTTCCCTGCTGTAGCATTTTCCAGTTAGCTTTGCTGAATACATGCCCTTCCCCCTCCAGACCAGTCTGTCTCTGGCCTCTGGGCAAGAAGTAGACGGCACAAGGAGCTAACTGTGCTCCAGCTAACCAAACCACGTGTGAGCCCCTGTAACCTTGTCTACTGAAGCAAAATGTTGATTCAAGGTATTGAGGAACCTATTTGCAGGGCAGCATTAGAGACACAGACTTAGACAACAGACTTGTGGACACAGTGGGGGAAGGAGAAGGAGAGACAAACTGAGAGAGTACCTTTGACATATACGCACTACCATCTGTAAAACCGACAGCTAGTGGGAAGCTGCTGTGTAGCACAGAAAGCTCAGCTCTGTGCTCTGTGATGACCTAGAGGGGAGGGATGGGGGTTCACGTCATTGGTTCACAACTACACAATGATTCACTTCATTGTAAAGCAACTATACCCCAATAAAAAAGATAATGTGTGTAAAAAACAAAAACAAAAACAAAAGCATCACTCTGGACTGTCATGTACCTCAAACAAAATAAGCAATAAAGTACATTTTAATAATCTTCCAAAGAAAAAAATGTTAAATATTTCAATTCTGATTTTAACTTAGCTCAAACTACTACACTGAATACCAATATATCACTTAAATGCTAAAACTCATACATACAAAGTCCTACTAACCTGGTGATATACCTTAATAATTAAAGTGAAGCCCTGTAAATACCTGGATGGATTTAATAACAAACAAGTTCCAGTCTCAGTTCAGTTCAGTCGCTCAGTCATGTCCGACTCTTTGTGACCCCATGAACCGCAGCACACCAGGCCTCCCTGTCCATCACCAACTCCCAGAATTCACTCAAACTCACATACATTGAGTTGGTGATGCCATCCAGCCATCTCATCCTCTGTTGTCCCCTTCTCCTCCTGCCCCCAATCCCTCCCAGCATCAAGGTCTTTTCCAGTGAGTCAGCTCTTCGCATGAGGTGGCGAAAGTATTGGAGTTTCAGCCTCAGCATCAGTCCTTCCAATGAACACTCAGGACTGATCTTCTTTAGGATGGACTGGTTGGATCTCCTTGCAGTCCAAGAGACTCTCAAGAGTCTTCTCCAACACCACAGTTCAAAAGCATCGATTCTTCAGTGCTCAGCTTTCTTCACAGTCCAGCTCTCACATCCATACATGACCACTGGAAAAACCAGAGCCTTGACTAGATGGACCTTTGTTGCCAAAGTAATGTCTCTGTTTTTTAATATGCTCTCTAGGTTGGTTATAACTTTCCTTCCAAGGAGTGTCTTTTAATTTCATGGCTGAAATCACCATCTGCAGTGATTTTGGAGCCCCCCAAAATAAAGTCAGAAACTGTGTCCACTGTTTCCCCATCTATTTGCCATGAAGTGATGGAGCCAGATGCCATGATCTTAGTCTACTAATGTCTAATATTGATATAATTACACATGCAGTTATCTGCATCTGGTGAGAATGGTCTCTAAACATAGAAGATTAGAAGAAGCAGACACTAGCTGCACAAAAAACTATGCTTTGTGTAACCGTGCCTTGTGGGAAACAGTAGGGATGAAAGGTAAGCCATAAAAGGTGGCCCAGCAGGTAGAGAACCCACCTGCAAGGCAGGAGACACAGAAGATGCAGGTTCTATCCCCAGGTCAGGAAGATGCCTTGGAGGAGAAAATGGCAACCCACTCCGGTATTCCCGCCTGGAGAATCCCATGGACAAAGAAGCCACTTTGGTCCTAAGGTTAACTCATATCAGTAGAAATCCAGTGTAAAGCATGGGATTACCTCAAAATAAAGTTAAGTCCTAGTGAAGTTGTAAAAATCCACAGTTAAAAGAAAATGAACTATGAAATAAATTTAACACTGTGTATGTTACATATGAAAGTTAAGAGAATCTTGAGTTCTCAACACAAAGAAAAAATATTTTTTCATATTTATTTAATGTATTTATGTAAGATTGGATGTTCACTAAATTTTTTTTGTGATAATCATTTCATCATGTATGTAAGTCGACTTATGGTGTATATTTTTAAAATTATACAGTCTCTATATGTCAACTGCATATCAATAAAAGTGGAAGACAAGTTTAAATTAAAAAATAAAATAACAAAAAAGCATAAATAAGCTCTGAAGCTGACTTTAACACTTATGATTACACCACAAGGAAGATCCACACTGGGATTAGATATCCCTCTATGCTTAGCCCTACATTCACATAATTATAATAGCAAAATTATTCACCAAAATAGGATGAGCATCAGCCTAAAAGTTAGAGAACTTGGTGGTGATAAAAATAACAAAAAAGCATAAATAAGCTCTGAAGCTGACTTTAACACTTATGATTACACCACAAGGAAGATCCACACTGGGATTAGATATCCCTCTATGCTTAGCCCTACATTCACATAATTATAATAGCAAAATTATTCACCAAAATAGGATGAGCATCAGCCTAAAAGTTAGAGAACTTGGTGGTGATTCACTCTCCTCTAGCAGAGCCTGTTGATAATTGACACTCTGGAAAACCCCATCCTCGGGGAACCCTGGGGAGGAAAAGAAGAAGCATAATTACCATAATGATCAGATGTTCGGTCAAGGCGTAGCCCAAGGGAGGGGAAGATGTAGCCTGTGTTTTGTACCTCAGGAAAGTAGCTTATACAAAAGGTTTTGGAAATTTAAAAAAAAAGAGAGAGAATCAATGGTAAATAAAGAAGAGAGAGCTTGATTGAGTCATGAAGCACACCAGTCACTCCCTCCAATATCAGTAACTTCATGATCCATTAATAAGCTCCTAACATACAAGAGGAGATAAGTCCTGACAAGATGGGCATCCTGGAAAGTGTTCTTCAATGGACTAAGTGAAGCCGAGGGGAGATTTTAAACCTCACAACACTTAGGCTAAAATCAGAGCAAACTTCCCACCAGATTCACCTCTCATAAGTAAATAAAAGACTCACTTAGTTTCTATATGTAGGAGATAGAGACTTAAAGCTGGTGTTATGGATAAAGTACCATGGTGCTGCTGCTGCTGCTGCTAAGTCACTTCAGTTGTGTCCAACTCTGTGCGACCCCATAGACTGCAGCCCACCAGGCTTCCCTGTCCCTAGGATTCTCCAGGCAAGAACACTGGAGTGGGTTGCCATTTCCTTCTCCAATGCATGAAAGTGAAGTTTAAGTGAAGTCGCTCAGTTGTGTCCAACTGTTAGCAACTCCATGGACTGCAGTCTACCAGGCTCTTCCGTCCATGGGATTTTCCATAAAGGATGATAAAAGAATTTAAATATCCTGGAGCCAGAGGAGCTGCTATAGACAGTTTATAAGAACAAACTCATCCTATCATTTATGAGTAGAGCTAATAAGCCTTATAAGCCTGGTGATAGCTGGTTTTCCAGAAAAGAACTTTAGTTCAACTTTAAATATTACTTAAAAACATAACTTTTAACATAACTTTCAGTGTTATCTTAAAAGATACAAGTTTTTAGACACAGGTTTTTAGTTATAGGGTACAAATGTCTCTGGGCTTCCCTGGCGGCTCAGCAGTAAAGCATCACTTGCCAGTGCAGGGAACTTGAAGATCCCTGGTTGGGAAGATCCCCTGGAACAGGGCATGGCTACTCACTCCAGTGTTCTTGCCTGGAGAATCTCATGATCAGAGGAGCCTGGCCGGCCAGGGCAGGCTACAGCCTGGTGGACCATGAGTCCAGGAGGGTCACAAAGAGTTGGACATGACTGGACAACTAAACAACAACAACAATCATCTCTAGAGAGTAAGCATATACAATAACACAGTCAGCTTAAAAGCAGTCATCAATGAAGAAAGCATTCAAGGTCAATCACACAATCACCTAAATAACAATAATAAATACATCAACAACTAATTAATATCAGACTATTTTATTAATTATATAAGAATATACAGAAGAATTACACAAAAAAAGATCTTAATGACCCAGATAACCACAATGGTGTGATCATTCACCTGGAGCCAGACATCCTGGAGTCTGAAGTCAAGTGGGCCTTAGAAAGTATCACTATGAACAAAGCAAGTGGAGGTGATGAAATTGTAGCTGAGTTACTTTAAATCCTAAAAGATGATGCTGTTAAAGTGCTGCACTCAATATGCCAGCAAATTTGGAAAACACAACTGGCCACAGGACTGGAAAAGGTCAGTTCTCCTTCCAACCCCAAAGAAAGGCAATGCCAAGGAATGTTCAACCTCTGCACAATTGCACTCATCTCACATGATAGGAAAGTAACACTCAAAATTCTCCAAGCAAGGCTTCAACAGTATGTAAACCGAGAACTTCCAGATGTTCAAGCTGGATTTAGAAAAGGCAGAGGAACTAGAGATGAAATTGCCAATATTTGTTGGATCATCAAAAAAGCAAGAAAGTTCCAGAAAAACATCTACTTCTGCTTTATTGACTATGCCAAAGCCTTTGATTGTGTGGATCACAACAAACTGTGGAAAATTCTTCAAGAGATAGGAATATCAGACTACCTGACCTGCCTCTTGACAGGCAGGCCTTGACCTGCAGGTCAAGAAGTCACAGTTAGAACTGAATGTGGAACAGACTGGTTACAAGTTGGGAAAGGAGTACATCAAGGCTGTATATTGTCACCCTGTTTATTAAACTTAAATGCAGAATACATCATGCAAAATGCTGGGATAGATGAAGCACAAGCTGGGATCAAGATTTCCCAGGAGAAGTATCAATAATCTCAGATGTGCAGATAGCAAAGAGGAGCTAAAGAGCATCTTGATAAAAGTGAAAAAAAGTGAAAAAACTGGTTTAAAACTCAACATTCAAAAAATGAAGATCATGGCATCTGGTCCCATTACTTCATGGCAGATAGATGGGGAAACAATGGAAAGAAACAGTGACAGACTTTATTTTCTTGGGCTCCAAAATCACTGCAGATGGTGACTGCAGCCATCAAATTAAAAGAGGTTTGTTCTTTGGAAGAAAAGCTATGACCAACCTAGACATTACCCTGCTGACTAAGGTCCGTTGTCGGCAGCCGTGGTAGGCATTACTGACAAAATAGAGGCATGGCTCTAAAACCTCTCCTTGTGTTCCATAGTCACGAACCTGGAATGAAGGAGTTAGGCTTTGTGATTCTGACTTGATTTTTGTTTTTTTTTTTTTCCTTTCTTTAGCTGAGTTGACTGAAGAGAATATTAAGGTGCTTATTGTTTTTGAGAGGAGCATGAGAAGGCATAAATCCTTCTGCAGCTGTGCTCAAAGAATAATTCATAAAGTCAATCACTGACATTTGTTCAAAGACTTTTACAAAAAAGTGTTCCAGGGTGAGCAGACGGGCTGCAGCTTGAGGCCATGGGAGAGATTCCTATCTGAAGCCTATTTGTGAGAAAAGTGTTTATGGCAAAGGAGTTTGCTGAATTTAAGGCTTAGGAATAATTAAAATAGTTAAAAGCTAAAGATTTAAGGATTGCTGTAATGTTAGAATATTCTGCTATAGCTTATAGAAATTAGGGACTTTAGAGATATTATTAGCTAGAAGCCCTTTCTAAGAAATACTGAGCTTATGATACTAGGGGCAAACAGACTTAGAAAGATAAGAATTAAACTGAGGAATGTGCTATGCAGCCCAGACATTAGCATGAGTTACAGTATATTCACAAGGACACATGAGAAAAAATAGATAAGAGAATCATTGAGGAAGGAACTCCTTTTGAGGGGCAACAATGATTTTTGGAGAAAAGTAAATCTGGGTCAATGGAAACTAAAAATATCAAACCTCTGACCTAATGCTTTTGTAAAAGTATAAAAGAGAATCATAAGTTTGAAATAAACAGGCAGTCCAAAAAAATTGAGAGGCTGCCTCAGTTTCTCACCGACACCACTCACACATTCAGGTTAAATTCCTGGCTGCTGGAGCTGGACTCTGGCAGTCTGTCTAGTCAAAGCTATGATTTTTCCAGTAGTCATGTATGGAGGTGAGAGTTGGACCATAAAGAGAGCTGAGCGCTGAAGAATTGATGCTTTTGAACTGTGGTGTTGGAGAAGACTCTTGAGAGTCCCTTGGACTGCAAGGAGATCAAGCCAGTCAATCCTAAAGGAAAGTAGTCCTTAATATTCACTGGAAGGACTGATGATGAATCTGAAGCTCTAATACTTGGGCCACCTGATGTGAAGAACTGACTCACTGGAAAAGACCCTGATGTTGAGGAAGACTGAAGGAGGGAGGAGAAAGGGATAACAGAGGATGAGGTGGTTGGATGGCATCACTGACTCGATGGACATGAGTTTGAGCAAGCTCTGGGAGTTGTGATGAACAGGGAAGCTTAGCATGCTGCAGTCCATGGGGTCACAAAGAGTTGGACACAACTGAGCAACTGAACTAAACTTAATTAATAGAGGCAATACTGCTCATATTATTAACAAGAAACATTTTTCCTTGCATAAAGCTTATATCAGAATGCATACATTGATAGTTAACAGTAAAATAAGCCTAAACCAATACCTAGTGAAAGTGAGTTGCTCAGCTGTGTCCGACTCTTTGCGATCCCATAGACTATTCAGTCCATAGAATTCTTCAGGCCAGAATACTGGAATGGAGTAGGGCAAAGTAGACTTTCCCTTCTCCAGGGGATCTTCCCAACCCAGAGACTGAACCCAGGTCTCCTACACTGCAGATTCTTTACCAGTTGAGCCACAACGGAAGCCCAATAAATACCTAATTATTTATTAAAACAATTGTGAATCAGCAGGTTACTGAAAAGAGTATCTGGGGTCTGGCTGCTCTCTTCTCGAAAGCCAATTAACAGCCCAGGTTGGCAGAAAGAAAAGTGGGCTTTATTTTAGATGCCAGCAACTGTGGAGAGCTGGGTGGTGGACATCTGTGCAAGGCTGTGCCCACCACCAACAAGCAGGGGGTGAGGCTTTTATAGATTGGGGTGGGGGGAGCAGGGGAAATGGGGCAGAGGCACTACATGCAGAAACAGCACAGTCAGCTTTGTCAGAGACCTTCAAACTGGTTATCAGTGGTCTGACCAGTGTCATCTTGTTTTAAGTACAGTTAATCTTCTGTTCCAGGGTCAGTTTGTTCTGGCACAAGGGATCTTTTAGCTGTGGCATGTGGGATCTAGTTCTCTGACCAGGGACTGAACCTGGGTCCCCTGCATTGTAAGCGCCAGCTATTAGCCACTGGACCACCAGGGAAGCCCCTACGTTGTCCTTTGTTGCAGAAACCAGTACTTGAGAAACCAAGCACCACACCCAAAGAGTTGGAGAACTCAGGTTTATTACGCTAGTGGGCCCAGAGGAGTTAATACTCCAAGCTCTGAGCCCCAAACAAAGGGGTTACAGAGTTTTTATACACAGACAGGCAGGATCAAGTGGGTTGGCGGGGTTGAAGGGGCTGGGTAATTGCAGAGAGCAGGACAAGGGTGAGTGCAGTAAGCTCCAGTTCCTACTATCGTGAGTCCCCACTTTCTGAGACCTATGTGATCCGACTTTGCAAGGAGCAAGCTGAGTTACAGAGGCAGAAGGAGCATTAGATTGTGCAAAACGTTAAATTTTCCTCTTCAGTTTAATCACTGAAATTTATCTTCCTGGGAAGAAGCGGGAATAATACAAGAGGAGAAGATCCTATGAAGCATGATTAACCCATTAATCCAAAAATCATCAAATTTTAAGGGAAAACATACCATGTCCTCTATCTGCCTCCTGTCTGTAGAAAACCTTTAGATTCCCCGGCTTCTCTGAGATCCAAAGCGTGCATTTAACCAGAGCAGTGAGGACATGCAGAAAGAAAGGAAACCTGTCAAAGAAGAGAAAACAATAACGTAGCCATTAAACAAAGTCAAGGACCTAAGCTCCTTCTCAAGGGCTGTGGATAATGTTCTGAGCTGTGCCCTGTGAGCTCTCTTATACACCCTGAAATCCCTACCAGGTGGAGAAATTGACTGCATGCTGCCCACAAGCACGCAGACTCCAGACCCGTTAGAACCAGAAGGTGATGATGCTGACTCCCGATGACCTCACCACCAGCCAATCAGGATAAGGTCCCTGAGTAGATAACCCACTTCATAACCCCCTCCTAACCTTGTCTGTAAACTTCCCATGAAAGCCTTCAGGGAGTGTGAGCCTTTTAAGCTCCATCTGCCCTGGCCCCCTTGCTCAGCACTTGCAACGTATGCTTCCTTTCCTTCACCACAACTCAGCTATTGGAAATCTCAGGGGAACAAGACATGCTACAGTAAAAGGGGAGAGAGGGGTTCTCCAGGTACATACCATCCTGACTCATGAAGAGGGGTGAGACCTACACAACCCCCACAGTCTCCAG
>SJYC01046106.1:0-10400 GCA_006408675.1 Madoqua kirkii
CACACACACACACACACACACACACACCCACACACACACACACCCACACACACACACACCCACCCACACACACACACACCCACACACCCACACCCACACACACACACCCACACCCACACACACACCCACACACACACACCCACAAGACTGCAATTCACCTATAAGCGTCACTTCAAATGATGAGATAAAAACAGAAAAAGCAACAAAAGGAATGATGACTCTGTTTCCCTCAGGACATAGTGACCTAGACTGGTGTCACATCCCTGGAGCCTGATTAGCCTGGGTCCCAGGGCTGGAGTATCCTGGGGCTGAGGGAGCTGGGAGCGTGTGGCATGCAGGGTGCCTCCACAACGAACCTGGAGTGCTTGTTGCCCTCCAGATACAGGCAGGATAACTTAGGGATTGGAATTAACAATCTTAGACTGGTGTCACATCCCTGGAGCCTGATTAGCCTGGGTCCCAGGGCTGGAGTATCCTGGGGCTGAGGGAGCTGGGAGCGTGTGGCATGCAGGGTGCCTCCACAACGAACCTGGAGTGCTTGTTGCCCTCCAGATACAGGCAGGATAACTTAGGGATTGGAATTAACAATCTCTTAAATCTGTCTGTCTATAATGCGGGAGACCCGGGTTCGATCCTTGGGTTGGGAAGATACTTTGGAGAAGGAAATGGCAATCCACTCCAGTACTATTGCCTGGAAAATCCCATGGACAGAGGAGCCTGGTAGGCTGCAGTCCATGAGGTCGCAAAGAGTCGGACACGACTGAGCGACTTCACATTCATCCATCTATAATGTATCATATTATATACACACATTCAGTTCAGTCCCTCAGTCGTGTCCGACTCTTTGAATTGCAGCACGCCAGGCCTCCTTGTCCATCACCAACTTCTCACGTCCACCGCGTCGGTGATGCTATCCAGGCATCTCGTCTTCTGTCGTCCCCTTTTCCTCCGGCCCCTAATCAAAAGTACTTACTGAATAGCACAGGGAAGTTTGTTAAACACACTGTGATCGTCCACATGTGAAAAGGAAACCAAAATAACAGAGATAAACGCCTATGTATTAATATAACTGAATCGAGTTCCTATGCATCTTAAACAAACACAACTTTATGAATCACTTATATCCCAATAGAAAGTAACAAGAAAGTTAGTTTAAAAAAAAAAAAAAAAAGTGTAATATGAAGCAGTGCTGCCACCTTGTGGCTGTTTTCTGTAACAGCACCGTAGGATTCAAGGTCTGTAAGTTGTCAACTAAAATAATACAGTCAAAAGCTGAAAGTAGAAAGTTATTTTATTTGGTGGGAATCTTTACAACTCCAAGCCTTGGAGACAGCATCTCAATAACTCTGAGAAGACTGCTCCAAGGAGGCAAGAGGGGGAGTCAGGCTGTACACAAGTTTGCAACAAAGGGAGCAGGCAGTCTAAACAGCAAAGATCAGATACCCAGTTAAGGAATTTAGCATTCTATGCTTGGGAAGATGCAAACCCTTGGGCTCGCTGCATTCATCCCTTTCTTATGCATCTCAGCTGTCTGGGACCAATCCTGTTTCTTAGTTCACCTTGCTTCTTGCATTCCCTCAACTCCTCAGCAGTTAGTGTGGGGGTTGGCAGCATCCTCTGGATCACCTTTTGGGGAACCCTCATTCACATTTGGAGGCCAGAAATCTCTGATGGCTGTGACATTTCTTGTTCATTAATATGGCAGGAGATATTTTCATTTTACAAAGAAAATAACACCTGCCCTGCTAGTTCAGCAGTTCAGTCACTCAGTCGTGTCTGACTCTGCGACCCCACATACTGCAGCACGCCAGGCTTCCCTGTCCATCACCAACTCCCGGAGCTTGCTTAGACTCAGGTCCATTGAACTGGTGATGCCATCCAACCATCTCATGGAGAAATGCCTTAGGTGTGGTCATCAGAAAAGAATTCAAAACAAGGTGAGCATTAATGAAGCCAATTTCAAGAAGTAAGTTTAACTCATGCCCTTTAAAATAATCACAAGAAAGGGTGTCAACATTACTATTTATTAGAGACATGAAAATCTAAACTACAGTGAGGGATCACATCACACCAGTTAGAATGACCATGAACAAATACTCTAAAAACAATAACTGCTGGAGAGGTGTGGACACAAGGGAAGCCTCCTCCACGGATGTAAATTGGTAACAGCCACTATGGAGGACATTGAGAAGCTTCCTTCAGCCATGAAAATGAAAATGAGTTAGAATCTCCTTAACACCATACACAAAAATAAACTCCAAATAGATTAAAAAGTCTAGTTGTAAGGATAGGTGAGGGAAGGTAAGGTGAAGTCACTCAGTCGTGTCCACTCTTTGCGACCCCGTGGACTGTAACCTACTAGGCTTCTCCGTCCATGGGATTCTCCAGGCAAGAATACTGGAGTGGATTGCCATTTCCTTCTCCAGGGGAACTTCCCAACCCAGGTATCGAACCCAGGTCTCCCGCATTGGAGGCAGACGCTTTAATCTCTGAGCCACCAGGGAAGCCTGGATACTATGAAATTCTTCAGACAAATATAAACAGCACACAATCTGACATGAATGCAGTAAGTTTTAAGTGGATCTACCTCTTAGAAAAATGAAAGTAAACCATAAATCAGAAAATGGGACCAAATTAACCTTAAAAGCTTTTGCACACCAAAAGGAAACCCTCAACTAAAGACAAGGACAGCCCTCAGAACAGAAAGAAATATTTGCAAAGGAAGTGGCACAGGAATTTATTTCCAAAACATACAAACAGCTCATGCAGTTCAAGATCAAAAATACATACAAACCAAGAAAGAAAAAGAAAATGGGCCAAAGATCAAAATGGATATTTCTCTGAGAAAAGCCTACAGATAACAGATAGGCACATGAAAAGATGCTCAGCATCCCTAATGATTAGAGAAATGCAAATTAAAAGTCCAATGAGGTAAGTACTCACATATCAGATTGGCCCTAAACATATTAAAGAATAAATGCTAAAGAGGGTGTGGAGAGAAAGGAAACTTCTGCACTGTTGCTCGTCATGTACTTAGGAGAATGTATGGAGGGTCACTTAAAAATAACATACAAGTGTTGCTGGCCAAGATATTGGCTTTCTCTATCCACTGAAGCTGAATGAAAAATTACGGAGATGGAGACAGAACTTGGAGGAAACAGAAAGGTGGCTTTAATCCTCAGCCAGTGGAGAGGGCAACACAGTAGGCTTGTGTCTCAAGAACTGTGCCCCCACCATGGAGAGTCTAGGGCTCATACAAGGCAAGGGTTCCCCATGAGGGGTTGGTGATGAACAAGTGTGTTAGAATCTTCTCAAAAACAGTCATAGGCTGGCATGGTAACCCAGTAATTGAGGCTCTGCAGCCTTCTTTCTGATCTGTAACTACCAGGGGAGCTTTGTTGTAAAGGTAAACAATGGACAATAGGTGTGAAGGGTAGCTCCTGCAGAGTTAGAGGGCAGAAAAGCAACTACGTTGCAGACATGCAGAGTTAGGAACAGCTAAAACAAAACAAAACAAAACAAAACACTAGAACGCTCAGGCCTGCTCAGTGTTCTCTTTATCTTCTCTGTTCTCTGGAAAGAAAAAAAAAACACACACAAAATCTTACTCCTAACCCTCCCCACTTTTTTCCTTTTCACTGCAACAAATTCCCCCTTCATTTTATTTCCTCCATATCAATGGAGACAGAGAAGGAAATGTAACCCACTCCAGTATTCTTGCCTAGAGAATTCTGTGGACAGAGGAGCCTGGTGGGCTGCTGTCCATGGGGATCTCACAGAGTCAGACATGACTGAAGCGACTTAGCATGCAGGCATGCATTGAAGAAGGAAGTGGCAACCCACTCCAGTGTTCTTGCCTGGAGAATCCCAGGGACGAGAGGAGCCCAGTGGGCTGCTGTCTATGGGTTTGCACAGAATCAGATACAACTGAAGTGACTTAGCAGCAGCAGCATATCAATGGAGAAAGGGATATAGATGTCATTCTTGTTCTTGTCTGGCTGAGGACAATACCTCAGTTTTGTCTGCTTGACGATCACCACCTGTTCAGCCCAAGGGCCAATCTATCTCCTACTTCAAATTTTCCTTGAGAGACATGAACCTCAAGAAACCTTTTTTGGGTGATGAGGAACAGAAGGTCAATCTTTTATAACTTCTTCAGTGCTGACTTGGGACTCATAGACCCTGTCTAATTGGGGTCACGGAGCACTCATTGCATTTTATTAAGAGGACCCAGAGTAACTTTTGTAGTTATTCCTGCAGGTTCTGTTTGGAGGAGTGGCTGTAATCTCTTCGAGGGTGTGGGTTTTTCTCTTCATCATTATTATCTTGATGTTAATCTGCTGTCATCTGGAGGAGACAAGTCTTTACAGGTGGTTTAAGAAAACAGAGGCCATAGATCAGTAAAAGTTACCGTAACTAGGGCTCAAAGAAGGAGTAAGAACCAGGTCACGTTTGATGATGGTTTTGATTGTGGTCCAGATAGGGTGAGAGCTTGAGTCATCCTGTCCAAAGGGCTGGAGCCATTAGGACTCAGAAATAGTTGGAGGAATGACAATCTGAACATTAGTAGACAAATTAGAAAAAGTTAAGCCTGAACTGGAGCCTGAGTCCTAATTTAGAATTAACATTTCGAGGGGACTTGCAGCCAGGTATACAGTTGTATCCTAGGTTTATCGACGTAGGTCTTAACCTTTAATGTGGCTATTGGTCATTACACATTTTTTTTCCCTTTTTTCTTGTCAACATAGAATCCAGAGAAATTTCCTTGTCTAAACATATAAGTTACAAGAAGAGACCTTTCAAAAGTAAGATTGCAGTCATCTGCTGCTAGCAGACTTGGTTTTCAGAATGGCTGATGGCATCCTAAGTCTGACACAGCTCAGAAAACTCAAGTTCTCAACAACACAAGGACTTATCTGAAACCACACCATAGTGTCACCTAGTTATTCCATAGCTACTCTATTTTGACTTTAATTGCAATTTTTTTCTTAGTAGCCAAAGCGGCCATCACTGCCAGTGATGTCAGTGTTTCTCTAGGTTTGAGAAGATACAAGAATCGGGGGTCATAAAAATTTCCTTCCCAAAGTGTCTAACTATCTGAAGGCCTCTTCTGCAGTGTTTTGTTTGGAGCACAGAGTGCCTCATTCCTAATTTTCACCCTGAACTCCTTTCAGGGGGTGTTAAAGGTCAGCAGCTTCAGTGGCCATGATTTAATCTTTGTAGAGGTAGATGGCAGAGGCCCTTCAGGGTCATGAATTTGAACATAGTTTGGGACATTATATAACCACTTCATCACACACTTGATAATGTAAGGGACAATACTTTAAAAAAACAAATTATTTTAATTGGAGTATAATTACTTTACAATATAGTAGTGGTTTTTACCAGACAATGACATGATCAGCCACAGGTGCACATGTGCCCCCCATCCTGAAGCCCCCTCCCACACCCCTCCCCATCTCATCCCTCAGGGTCTTCCTAGTACACCAGCCCTGAGCGCCCTGTCTCATGCATCAAACCTGGACTGGTGATCTATTTCACGCATGGTAATATACACGTCTCAATGCTGTTCTCTCAAATCATCCCACCCTTGACTTTTCTCACAGAATCCGAAAGTCTGTTTCTACATCTGTGTCTCTTTTGCTGCCTTGCATATAGGGTCGTCATTACCATCTTTCTAAATTCCATATGTATGCATTAATATTCTGCACTGGCATTTCTCTTTCTGACATACTTCCCTCTGTATAATAGGCTTGGGACAACACTTCTGAAACAGACAATATAGAAAACAATATAGCTAGCAATAACAGTAAGGCCATCAGTAAGAACGAAAGTCAAGAACTTTCATTGTATGTGGCCCAGTATATACCTAAGTCATCTGACTTAGTTTGTTCCACACCAATCCTTATTTTTTTAGAGAAACTATATACTGGCATTGTCTACAAGGCACCCAGCCTAGTTTTCTAGTGTTATTAGACTGATTATCCTTAGTATGATTTAGTTGTTCCCAGTAGAGAGGAGACTTTAAATAAGTGCAAAGTGTAGCTCCTGCAGAGTTAGGGGGAGGAAAGCAAACTTAGTTATAGAAATGCAGAGCAGGAATGACTAAAAAAAAGAAAAAAAAAACCTAGGAATATTCAGGTCTGCTGACTCTTCTCTTCATCTTCTTTTTTCTCAGGGAGGAGAAAGAGAAAAACTCATTTCTCTCTTCTTCTTCTCTTTTTACTGCAACAAATTCTTATTTTTTCTGTTTTCACTGCAACCCCAGTCCCACACATGGGCATAAACCTAGAGAAAATAGAATAAAATGAAAAGACATGGGAACCCCTGCAATCTTGGTCCAACAAGCTACCATAGTCAGGTCTGAGAAGCAAGCTAAATGTAGAAATTACAGATGAATGGAAACAGAGGATGGGGCACAGGTACACAATGCAATACTTCTCAGCGATGAGGAAGCAGGAAATGCTGCCAAGTCCAGTCGCAGGAAGCAGAGTAGAGATGATCATTCCAGGGAGAGACAAGTATCATGAGATATCACCTCTAAGTGTAATCTAAAAATGGATACAAATGGAGTTCTTTCCCAAAGAGAGACAGCCTCACAGGCTTAGCAAAGGAACTTTTGGTCACCAAGAAAATCAAGATGCAGTAGACTGAAAAGGAAACAAACAAACAAACAAACACAGAAAAACAAAAACACAAGATTATGAGTCACTTCTGTTCAAATTGTAGGGTAAAAATAAAAATATGGAAAAAGAAATGCTGACTCTGTTCCCCTCAGGTCACAGTGACCTGGGCTGGTGTCACAACCCTGGAGCCTGGTTAGCTTGGATCCTGAGGCTGGAGTGTCCTGGGGCTGAGGAGCTGGGAGCGTGTGGCAGGCAGCGTGTCTCCACAATGAACCTGGAGTGCCTGCTGCCCTCTGAGGAGCCCTCCACCTTCAGAAACAAGTGGGAGAAATTAAGAGTTGGAATTAACATATACATGGTAATATATATAAAATAGATGATCAAAAAGTAACTACTGAATAGCATAGGAAAGTTGATGCACACACTTTAATCACCTCTACGTGAAAATAAACCCAAAGAGAATAAAAGACATCTAGGCATAACTAAATCATGGATCTGTACAACTGAAACAAATACATCAGAAGTCAACAATATTCCAACATAAAATGACAAGAAAATTACAGGAAAAAAAGAAGAATAGGACATGAAGAAGTGCTGCTTCCTTCTGGTCTTTTAATTTAACAACACCATGAAAAGCAATGCTGCTGGGTATTTAATATGCACAAGTATCAAGGGGCTGCAAGTGAAAAATAACTGCCTTCAAGAAATGTCCTAGGTGTCACTGAAAAAACAGACAAACAAACAAAAACAAATCAAAATGAGGTAGGCATTCAAGTGGACAATTTCAAGAGGAAAATTTAACTCACTCCCTTTAAAAGAATCACATGAAACGATGTCAACATCATTAGAGACATGCAAATCAAAACTACAATGAGGTATCCTCACATGGTTCACAATGACCATTGTCCCAAAGTTGACAAAAAATAAATGCTGGAGAAAGTGTGGAAAAAAGGGAACCCTCCCACACTGTTAGTGAAAAGGTGAATTAGTAGCAGTCCCTATGAAGAACAGTGTGCAGGGTTTTTATGAAATGATCATGAGAATGAAATTAGAACACTGCCTAACAGCACAACAAAAATGAACTCCAAAGAGATTAAAGACCTAAAATGAAGGACAGATAACATGAAACTCTTAAGGGGAAAAGCAGAACACATTTTGACATAAAATGCGGCAAGTTTTTCTTTGACTCACGAAAAATAAATAAATAAACAAATAGGACCTAACTCCCCATCAAAGCACTGGCATAGCAGAGGAAACCATAAACACAACAAAAAGATAAACCTCATAATGGAATTAACATGTGCAAACAAAGACACTCATGAGGAATTTCTCTCCAAAACATACAAACAGCTTATGCACCTCAATATCCAACAAACAGCCCAAATAGGGACACAAGATTTAAATGGGCCTTTCCCCACAGAAGACATAGAGATAGCCACGAAGCACATGAAAAGATACTCAACATCTGAAAGTATCAGAGAACTGTGAATCAGAAGTACACTGTGGCATCAACAACACACCTTAGAATGTTGAGTGTAGAAAATCTACAATAATAAATGCTGGAGAGAGAAAAGAGGAAAAAGGACCCTCCTCCCTGTTGGTGGGAAAGAAAATCATTAAATCCATGAAGGAGAACAGGACAAAGGTTCATTAAAAACTAAACAGAGAAATACCATAGGACCCAGCAATTCCATTCCTGGGCACAGATTCAGAGGAAACCATGATTTTAAAAGACAGGTGCACCCCAATGTTCACAGCAGCACTATGTACAACAGCCAAGACATGGATGAGGTCTAAGTGGACAAGGACAGATGAATGGATGACAAGATGGGGTACACACACAGAGCAATAGCCTCAGCCATAAAAAGGGTGACATCACATCATGTCCAGCATCAAGGAAGGAAGGAGAGATGATGACACTACATGAAGGAAGACACAGGAAGACAAGTATCATATGATATCTCTGGAGGTGGATCCTGAAAATAGATGCAAATGAACTTGTTTACCAAACAGAAACAGACTCACAGCATAGCAACGCACCTTATGGTTACCAAAAAGGAAAGCTGGTGGGCAAAGGAAATGAGACAGTGGGGTGAACACACACACATGACTCTTTGTGGAATAATCAACAAGAACCCAGTCTAGGACGAGGACCTGTAATCAACACTGCATAATAAAGTATACAGAAAGAGAACCCCCGCCCCCCATCAAAAGAACCCATGCATGACTATGCAGGAGTGAATCATGCTGCTGTACACCTGAAACAAATAAGCACACTCTGCAACACTGTAAGTCACCTATACACGGATACAAATTTCAAATTACAAACAGAGAAAAGTGAAAGTCGCTCAGTTGTGTCTGACTTTTTGTGACCACGTGGACTATACAGTCCATGGAATTCTCCAGGCCAGAATATTGGATTGGGCAGCCTTTCCCTTCTCCAGGGCATCTTCCCATGGATCAAACCCAGGTCTCTCACATTGCAGGCAGATTCTTTACCAGCTGGGACACCCAAGAATACTGGAGTGGGTGGCCTATCCCTTCTCCAGGGGATCTTCCAGAACCCAGGAATCGAACCAGGGTCTCCTGCATGCTGACTCTATTCCCTTTAGGCCTCAGTGACCTGAGCTGCTGCAGGCTTGGGTCCCTTGGCTGGCCTGCCTTGGGGCTGAGGGAGGTGGGGAGGATGTGCCAGCCAGAGAACTCTGTTCCATGGACCTGGTGTGTCTGTGTCCCTCTGCACCGGTCCACCAGATCCTGGTGGGTCCTCCTGCAGTGAAACTACACCTACTGCACCCAAAGGATGTGGAGCCTCTGGGCTGGAGGGTTCCATGTCTCCAGGTGATGGGGCTCCCACCTCCAGCTTCCTCCCTTAGGGTCAGCCCACCTACGCTGAAAGCACCTTCCACAGAGTGGTGTTGCAAGAATTGGGATGTGTCAAGGGCATAGGGGTAAGGAAGGAAGAAGGAATGAGACCCAAGCCTCGGGTGTTTCTTCTAGCGCATTCCACTCTAAATGACAATCCAGGAACAGAACTTTCCCTAAGGTTCTGGTTTTCCCAGTAACCAGGGTAGGTGCATAAAAACATGCTGCCACCTGGTGGCCATTTCTCATAACAACAACTTTGAAACCTTTGCTCCCTGGCACTTAACATTCACAAGGCCTGCAGGCTGTAAGAAACACCTGTCCTCAAGACCTGTCCAAGGAGAGGTGAACAGAAAAATACTAAAAACAGAACAGGCGTTCAAGAAGATAATTTGAATGAGTAAGTTTAATTCACACTGTTTTAAAAAAATCACATGTAAAGATGTCAGCGTCGCTAAATATGAGAGAAATGCAAATTAATACTTCAAGGAGGTATCACCTTACACCAGTCAGAATGGCCACAGAAGGAGACTCTATAAGCAATAAATGTTGGAGAGGGTGTAGAGCAAACGGAACCCTCCTATACTGATGCTGGGAATGGAAATTGAGAGCAGCCGCTGTGGCAGACACGGGGCAGGTTCCTTAGCAATGAAAGCCAGAATGAAATTAGAATGTCCCTTAACACCATACACAGAAAGAAACTCCAAATAGATTAAGATCTAAATAAAAGGACAGACATTATGAAACTCTTGAGGAAAAGAGCACTTGCCTTAATATAAAATGCAGCAAGTGCTTTTTTGATCCACCTTGTAGAATCATGAAAATAAAACAAAAATAAACAAATGGGGCCTAATAAACATTAAAAGCATCTGCATAGCAAAGGAAACCATCAGTAAAAGAAAAAAAAAA
>SJYC01046107.1:0-11973 GCA_006408675.1 Madoqua kirkii
GGGAGGCCTGGTGTGCTATCATTCATGGGATCACAAAGAGCTGGACATGACTGAGTGACTGAACTGAATACTATACTTTTCTGACATTAGCGGGGGGCTATCCCTGACCACCTTTCTTTGGAAAATTAACTTAGAGTTCCAGTTAACAGTCTCCTGCATATAAAAGGAGTGTCTCAGCTCAAAACCCTCTGATGGCTCTCTAACTTACCTGACAGGTTTACCCAGACTTTTACAACTAAGTATGTGATTGTTCACAGCCTACCAACCATGAGAGGCATGGGAAGCTTAAAACATCTTAAAGATATACAGCCTTTTAAAGAGCTAAGAATTATATTGAAGAGTTTCATTGTAGGGTTAATGATTGCCACCAGGCCTCCATACTCTTAATCTTTCAGGCACCTGGGAGGATATTAATCAATGTAATTGGGATATAGAAAAAGGAATATAGTGGTTTTGATGTTAGCAGTACTAGATTTTTGAGTTAATGAATTTCTCTTTGTTATAAATCACTGTACTCTTCTTTCTTTGTTATAAACTTGCTATGTAAGAATGTAACTTTATCACTATCTTAAGACTAAGCAGATGTTAAGGGAAAACAAGTTTTCTGGTTAATTAACCTTTATCAAGAAAGATGGGACCATAAAATGTTAACAAGGCCTCCTGGCTGGAAGATGATATAAATCACCTAAGACCTGTGTATACAGATAGGTATGCAGAGAGGAAGCTTGGTCCTGATAAGGGTCAGAGCTGCTGACCCTGAATGACTGTTTCTTACATTATCTCTATGTACAACCCCAAGTATAAAAGCTTCCCTGAAAAATAAAGTGACAGACAGGTTCCATGAAAGCCTGGTCCGTGCCAGTTCTTTCTTTCTTTCTTTTTCAGGCTGATCCTCTGGAGCACAGGGGCCCTCCGTGTTCACTTATCTACCTGGGCTTCTAAGACCTGAACGGGAAGGCGCTCTGTGTCTTCACTCCCTCGGGAGACCGGGAGGGCGCCTGCGGCCTACATGAGCGGTGCCAGTCCCTTGTCTTGGGGCTTTATTGGCTTTCTGTGTAAACCAAGGGATATCAGCCTCTTTCTCTCTATTTTCTTAACTGCAATATTCTTTCTTATCTCTCTCTGTATCTCTAAGTAAATCCTTATCTCCTTCTATATTTCTAAATAAATCTCTCTTGCTGATACCGTCTTGTTTCAGATACCCTGTATCCAACCGGGGCTGGACCCTGATACCCCTGTTTTTAGGGGAGCACTATTTATAATCGTCAAGACATAGAATTCACCAAAATGTCCAGCAACAGAAGCATGAAAACTGAGTGGTCCGTCTATACACTGGACTACTCCTCAGGCTCTGGGGGGTGGAATCAGGATGGGAGAATGTGGGCCTCCAACAAGCAGCTGGTTGGAAGAAGAGAGATCAGTCCTGAGGGCAGAGGGTTCCCTGAAGTCTTGGACCCCAGTGGGGACATGGGCAGGCCCGGAGCCCCTATGATGAAGCCACAGCAGCACTGGGCTCAGAAGTCTCCTGATGGTGTCTCAAACTCTGACACCGTGTTTTACAAAGGAACAAGAGAATGAAGCTGAGCACCTGAAGCCCAGTCCTTCTGGCTCAGAGTTGCCTCCAAAAGACCGCCACTACTTGCGTGGGGTCGGCTGTGATCCAACTGTCCCCTTCTGGCCTTTTCCTCCTGGTGATGATTCCAGTGACATTTCCAGTCTGGACCCCTCTCCCAGGCCAGATGCACATGTCCATCCACTTCCTCCCCATGCCATCCTGGGGGCTAACAGGACCGTCTATATGGGAACTTCTATATGGGAACTTATACGCAATTATACTCTTGCCTGGAAAATACCATGGATGGAGGAGCCTGGTGGGCTGCAGTCCATGGGGTTGATCAGAGTCAGACACGACTGAATGGCTTCACTTTTCACTTTAATGCATTGGAGAAGGAAATGGCAACCCACTCTGGTGTTCTAGCCTTAAGAATCCCAGGACTGGGGGAGCATGGTGAGCTGCAGTCTATTGGGTCACACAGAGTTGGACAGGACTGAAGTGACTTAGCAGCAGCAGCATACACAATGAATGGGCTTCTCTGGTGGATCAGATGGTAAAGAATCTGCCTGCGATGCAAGAGACCTGGGTTTGATCCCTGGGTTGGGAAGATCCCCTGCAGAAGGGAACAGCTACCCACTCCAATATTCTGGCCTGGAGAATTCCATGTACAGAGAAACCTTGCAGGCTACAGCCCATGGGGTCACAAGGAGTCAGGCACGACTGAGTGATTTCACTTTCAATGGATTGAGTGGTGACCCCAAAAGATGTGTTTTCCCCAGAACCTGTGAATAAAACCGTATCTGGGAAAAGGGTCTTTGTAGATGCATTTAAAGATGGTGAGGTGACGTCATCTTGGGTGTGGGTGGCCCTCAATCCAGTTAGCAGGTTCCTTGTAAGAGACAAAAGAAGGGAGAAAGACACAGAACAAGCCACAGGAAGATGAAGACACAGATGGGAGGGAAGGGGCCACAAGCCAGGGACACCTGGAGTGCCAGAAACTGGAAGAAGCAGGAAGGACCCCATCCTGGAGCCCCTGGATGCCTCCATCACCTTGATCTCAGACATCTGGTCTGCAGGACTGGGTGGGGAATGAACTCCTGTTGTTTTAAACCACCGCACAGACCCTGCTCTATAAGATCCTACAAATGTGGGTCTCACTAAAAGCAGATGGAGGCCAGATTACAGAATCTTTGGAGTGAGCACTGGGCCCTCAGAAACACTAAAGCAGTGGCTGGACCCCCAGAATGTTAAGCAGTAAGTCTGAAGCCCATCTCTAGGGTGCCAGCTGCACATGCCTCCCCAGGTTCACACATATACACATGGTCCTGACTGAGAACATTTAATTTCACTGTCCACATTGCTAATTAAGAATCCACCAGTTACACAGATGAAAACTCAGTTAAGTTGCTTGCTACACTGATGATCAGTTCTGAAGATGGTCAGGGGCGGGGACTTACATGTAGCCAGCAGCCCTTCCACCATCTCCACCACCTTATGCAACCCCCTCCTCCACCTTCCCCTACAAGGAGCATTCTCAGTGGGAAGCTGGGGGACCACACAGAGGCGTCTCTAGTAAATCTTGGCTGAGTCCCAGGCTAGCTTCTCCTGAACCTCATCTACCCCCTTCCCAGGTAAAACACCTGAATATGAGCAAAGACCTCACAGGCTGGAGGAAAGGGCTTGGAGCCACCCGGCAACAGCACGCTTGCCAAGTTGGCTCCTGCAGGCCAGGCAGGATGGTCTTGACGCAGGAGTTCTTCAGGAAGCTTTCCATTTCCCTACCTGAGTTACCCTTCTAGTCTTGGCTTCCACTGCCTTTTCGCTTGCTTCCTCACCCCTGCCCCCTGCCTGGGGAGACATCCAACAGCAGGGACGGGTGACACACCACTTCCTTACCTGGTCTAGAAAAGACCTTATCACAAACAGCAATCTGCAGGGCCCTCTCGCCAGCCCAGCTCCACACATCCAACCGCATATGGCGTGGAGTCCAGCTGCAGGCACTCTTACGCCCACTTACAGAGACCTCGACCCAGACACACCTGGAAGGGCTGGCCAGCCCATCAAGGGCTCACAGTTGCAGAAAATAGGCCTTGTTGTGCCTGCCAGGTGCAAGGAACACGTGTGGGTCCTGAGGGTCAGGATGGACATGGGGCAGGAGCTCTGGCTTGTTTCAAATTATTTTATATGGCCTACGAGTGAGAGGTAATTTCAAGAAGACCTTCTCCTAATGAGAGGAACCCAGGTGTCAGGGAGAAGAGGGGTGGTGTGTGGAGACAGGGCCCCAGGGTCCAGGTTCAGTAAGTCTGTGGAAGACTCGGTGGAGGGATGCTGCATAGTGAAGCCCAGGATCATTGACCAGGAGCAGGTGTTTGTTAGTTCAGGTCCTGCTCTAAGGGTCTCAGGGTCAGACCTGACCAACAGGTGGACTGAGGGTGCTCTGCAACTAGGTCTCTGTACACGGTTCCTGGGTGCTGAGCCCTGTGGGGTGCCTGCCCAGGTGAGCCTGGGAAGGGCCCCTCCTTGGAGGAGCCAGCCCACCAGAAGACTGTGCTCCTGGGAGGAGTGTGTGAACAAGCACCCTCTCTGTGCAGCGGGCGTAGAGTAGCTTAGAGACTCCTCTGTGGGCGGCATTGGGATGAAATGAGAATCAAGTTGCACAGTGAATTCCCTGCTGAAGGGGTTCAGGACTGATGCTGAAACTCCAATACTTTGATCACCTGATGTGAAGAACTGATTCACTGGAAAAGACCCTGATGCTGGGAAAGATTGAAGGCTGGAGAAGAACAGAGGATGAGATGAATGGTTGGCATCAGCGACTCGTTGGACAAGAGTTTGAGCAAACTTCAGGAGTTGGCGATGCACAGGAAAGCCTGCCTTGATGGATGCCATGGGGTCGCAAAGTGTTGGACATGACTGAGCAACTGAACTGATGTATGTAGTATTAGGCTCCCCAGGCAGTGCTAGTGATAAAGAACCTGTCTGCCAATGCAGAAGATGTAAAAGAGGTGGATTCAGTCAGTTCAGGAACATCCCTTGGAGAAGGGTTCAGCAACCCACTCCAGTATTCTTGCTTGGAAAATCCCAAGGGTAGGGGAGATTGGCGGGATACAGTCCATAGGGTCATAAAGAGTCAGACATGACTGAAGTGACCTAGTACACACATATGTATAGAATAATGTCATCTACAAACAGTGATAGTGAAGAGGAACAGTTAAAATTTTTTACATGACTTCTTGCTCTTTCTGCCTCTGTAACTCAGCTTGCTCCTTGCAAAGTCTAGATCATGTAGATCTCAGAAAGTGTGGACTCGCTCACCCTTGTCCTGCTCTTTGCAATCGCCCTAGCTCCTGCAAACCCACTTAATCATGCCTGTCCATGTATAAAAGCTCTGTAACCCCTTTGTTTAGGGTTCAGAGCTTGGAGTGTTAATTCCTCTGGGTCCACTAGTGTAATAAACCTGAGTTCTCCAACTCTCCGAGTGTGGTGCTTGGTTTCTTGAGTACTGGTTTCTGCAACATTTCTGGAGGCCCCAGTGAGATTCCAACCATGCTGGCCCCTTAAGCTGCTGGACTGGTGGCCCGGCCGGGTGGGAGCAGAGGACCCCCGAGACAAACGAGGAGGCGCGCCACCTGAAGGGCTCCGGGTTCTCTTTCGGATCCACGTTCCATCTCTCTGGATGGCTGAGTCCCCACTGGACACATTGGGGGGATGGACCAACTCACCAGGAATGGCCACAGGATAAGATAAGGCCCCCGGGCCTGTCCCCAGTCAGGAGGTCCTACCCCAAAGGGTAGAAGAGGAGACTGATCACCTTGGAGCTCCCAGGAAGGGAGCATCGGATAGGGAGTCCTGGGGACTTGGGAAAAGGGAGGTATTGTGATAACCTGAGTGATTGTGTATGCATGATTGCTGATTGAAGGATGTGAAAGTGAGCACCACAGTCCTTAGACTACAGAGGCTGAGAGGGCCCCAAACCTGTGGTGCCATGGTGACTTCATAAGGCTGAAAGGCCGTGCCAGGCTCTGAGGGATTTGATCCCTCCCCTTGAGACTGGTCTGGGTTGGGGGTTTATACCGACCTACCAATGCTAGGAGGCATCTTTAATCTCCCTCTGGAGAGTGGCGAGGCAGACAAAAAAATGCATGTGAACGAGTGTGCGGCCTGATTCATTTGCACTTCAGGCTCAGTTGTGTGGCTTCACGGCCTTCATGGCTATGGAGTCCGAGTGGGCCCTAGCTTGGGACTCCACGGTGACCTCATATGGCTCAAGGCGGTGTTGGCTTCTGGGGGACCCAGTCCTTTCCTGTGAGACATCTGGATCACTGATTTATACTGTTCCACCAATGCAAAGCGGAGAAGGCAATGGCAACCCATTCCAGTACTCTTGCCTGGAAAATCCCATGGGTGGAGGAGCCTGGTAGGCTGCAGTCCATGGGGTCTCGAAGAGTCGGATGGGACTGAGTGACTTCACTTTCACTTTTCACTTTCATGCATTGGAGAAGGAAATGGCAACCCACTCCAGTGTTCTTGCCTGGAGAATCTCAAGGATGGCGGAGCCTGGTGGGCTCCCATCTATGGTGTCGCATAGTTAGACACCACTTAGCAGCAGCAGCAGCAGCAGCCGCCAATGCAAAGAGGCACCTAAGTCTCCCTTACCACCCCCCCCTCCCCTCGGGACGCAGCCAAGAAGGCATCTGAATGGTCTCCTCTTTTGAGAAGCACCCACCCTTGTTTGTCTTCGCACCACCGACTCAGGACAGGATACACAGGGAGGGAGAAATTATTGGTTACCGGATATTCTTCTGTCAACTGACTTCTTGAGTTGACATCTAAGAGATTTCCTCAAAACCCTGCCAGATATATTACATTTGTCAACATTGTGGGAAGTTCCTCTAAGCCAACAGTTTTAGATTGTGTGATAAAGAACTTTAAGAAGGGATTAAATAATGAATTTATTTTAATTGGAGGCTAAGTACTTTACAATATTATAGTGGTTTTTGACATGAATCAGCCATGGGTGTACATGTGACCCCCATCCTGTGAACTCCCCTCCCACCTTCCTCCCCCTCTGGGTCATCCCAGTGCACCGGCCCTGAGCGCCCTGTCTCATGGTTCAATGCCTCAGAAGGGCTTTGTAGGAGATTACAGAGTCAAGATGACCCCCAGGAAGCTTCATAACTTATGTGAGCTTGATTGACCTTCTTTTGACGTTAGATGGCCGCCAGAGGGCACTCTCGACATGCTCATCTGGGTCATTAAGATCTTTTTTGTATAGTTCTTCTGTGTAATATCTTCTGCTTCTGTTAAATCCAAACCATTTCTGTTCTTTATTGTGCCCATGTTTCCATGCAATATCACCTCGGTATCTTTAATTTTCTTGAAGAGATCTCTAGTCTTTCCCATTCTATTGTTTTCCTCTATTTATTTGCATCGATCAATAAGGAAGTTTCTCTTATTTCTCCTTGCTATTCTTTGGAACCTCACATTCAAATGGTCATGTCTTTCCCATTCTCCTTTGCCTTTAGCTTCTCTTCTGTTTTCAGCTGTCTCCAAGGCCTCTCAGACAACCATTTTGCCTTTTTGCATTTCTTTTTCTTGGCAATGGTCTTGATCACCACCTCCTGTACAATGTCATGAACTTTGGTTATATAGTTCTTCATGCACTCTATCAGATCTAATCCCTTGAATCTATTTGTCACTTCTACTGTAAAATCCTAAGGGATTTGATTTAGGTCATACCAGAATGGTTTAATGGTATTCCCTGCTTTCTTCAGTTTAAGTCTGACTTTTGCCATAAGGCCTTCTCTATCTTCAGCTTTAAGAATATAATCAATCTATTTTAATATTGACCATCTGGCGATTTCCATGTATAGAGTCTTCTCTTGTTTTGTTGGAAGTGGATGCTTGCTATGACCAGTGCATTCTCTTGATGAAACTCTGTCAGCCTTTGTGCTGCTTCATTTTGTACTCCATGGCCAAAACTTGCCTGTTACTCCAGGTATCTCTTGATATCCTACTTTTGCATTCTAGTCCCCTATGATGAAAAGTACAACTTTTTTTAGTGTTAGTTCTAGAAGATCTTGAAAGTCTTCATAGAACAATTCAACTTCAGCTTCTTTGGCATTAATGGTTGGGGCATAATCTTGGATTACTATGATATTGGACAGATTGCCTTGGAAATGAATAGAGATCATTCTGTCATTTTTGAGATTGCACCTAAGTACTACATTTCAGACTCTTTTGTTGACTATTATGGTCACTCCATTTCTCCTAAGGGATTTTTGCCCACAGTAGATATAAGGGTCATCTGAATTAAATTCATCCATTCCAGTCCATTTTAATTCACTGATTCCTAAAATGTCAATGTTCACTCTTGCCATCTCCTCTTTGATCACTTCCAGTTTACCTTGATTCATGGTCCTAGCATTCCAGTTTCCTATGCACTTTTTTTTTTTTTTTACAGCATCAGACTTTGGTTCCATCACCAGTCCCTTCTTCAAAGGGGCATTGTTTCCCCTTTAGCTCTGTCTCTTCATTCTTTTTTGAGTTATTTTCCCACTCTTCTCCAGTAGGATACTGGGCACCTTCTGACCTGGGGAGTTCATCTTTCAGTGTCATATCTTTTTTCCTTTTCATATTATTCATGGGATTCTCAAGGCAAGTACAATGAAGTGGTTTGCCTTTCTCTTCTCAAGTGGACCACATTTTGTCAGAACTCACCACCATGACCCGTCCATCTTGGATGTCCCTACTTGTTGTGGCTCATAGTTTCATTCAGTTAGACAAGACTGTGATCCATGTGATCAGTTTGATTAGTTTTCTGTGATTGTTGTTTTTATTCTGTCTCCTGGCTGATGGATAAGGATAAAAGGTTATGGAAGCTTCCTGATGGGAGAGACTGACTGTGGAGGAAACTGATTCTTATTCTGATAGGTGGGGCCATGCTCAGTAAATCTATAATTCAATTTTCTGTTTATGGGTGCTGCTGTGTTCCAGCCCTGTTTTTTGACATGAGACTAAACTGTGGTAGGAATAATGAAGATAATGACAACCTCCTTCAAAATGTCTTGTGCATGTACTGTTGTATTCAATACTCAGCAGGCCACTGTTGACCCATGCCTCTACCAGAGACTCCTGGACCCTCACAGGCAAGTCTGGCTCAATCCCTTGTGGGGTCATGGCTCCTTTCTCCTGGGTCCTAGTGCACACAAAGTTTTGTTTGTGTCCTCCAAGAGTCTGTTTCCCCAGTCCTGTGTAAATTCTGTAATCAAATCCCACTGGCTTCCAGAGTCAAATTGTGAAATTCTCAGGTTGTGAAATATGCTGTAGGTCCTAGAACTTTCTTAGCAGTGCAAGAATTTATTTGGTATAGTTGTTCTGCAGTTTATGAGTCATCTGCTTGACAGTTCTACTTTGGGGTTAATGGTGATCTCCTCCAAGAGGGCTCAATGCCACATGCTGTGTGACCAGGTCTGATGCACACAGAGCCCCCTGCCCCTGCGGCAGGCCACTGCAGACCTGTGCTTCCACAGGAGATACTCAAACACTCAAAGGCAGATCTGGCTCAGCCTTTGTGCAATCTCTGGGTCCTGGTGCACACAAGGTTTTGTTTGAGCCCTCTAAACATCTCTGGCAGGTATAGGGTTTGATTCTAAAGGCAATTTTGCCCCTCCTACCATCTTGCTGAGGCTTCTCTATCTTTGGGTGTGGTATATCTTTTTTTTTTTTTTGATGGGATCCAACAGTCTCCTATCGATGGTTGTTCAGCAGCAAGTTGCAATTTTGTAGTTCTTGCTGGAAAAGATGAGCAGACTTGCTTTTACTCTGTCATCTTTCTCTTGGTTTTCCTAGTACTACACAAGTAAATTGTCAAAAAGATTTCAAAGATTTTCTGCTACACAAATAACATGTGTTCCATATAATATTATCTTTAGAATGGCAAATTCTCCCACTCTTCTTTTATCTTTGACCAAAACTTATGTGCTGTAACAGATCTATCCTTGTTATTTCCTTTCATAGTCTATGTGGGAGTGGGAAACCAGTCCTGCCCACATATCAAGGCCAGTAAGAACCCAGAGTCCACATGCTTTTGCCTGCAATTTGTGTTGCCTTATACAAAGTGGCCAGATCACAGAAAATTACAGCTATATACTATAAATTTTACTCCGCTAAGAAGCAAGAAGTTTCCAAGAATAGTTGGCAGCAGCTGCTGCTGCTAAGTCACTTCTGTCGTGTCCAACTCTTTGTGACCCCATAGACGGCAGCCCATCAGTCTCCCCCATCCCTGGGATTCTCCAGGCAAGAATACTGGAGTGGGTTGCCATTTCCTTCTCCAATGCATGAAAGTGAAAAGTGAAAGTGAAGTTGCTCAGTCGTGTCTGACTCCCAGTGACCCCATGGACTGCAGCTTACCAGGCTCCTCCATCCATAGGATTTTCCAGGCAAGAGTACTGGAGTGGGTTGCCATTGCTTTCTCCGAAGAATAGATGGCAACAGCATTAATTCTAAGTAACCATTTTTCAAAACTATCTTATTTGAAAAAGGAATTTCAATTCTGAGGTGAATAAACTATATTAATGATCAAAGAGAGAAAGAAATAGCAAGTAAAATCTGCCTAAAATTTATAATGTTTCAATTAAAACAAACTATTGAACATGCAAATGCAATGAACTTTGTAATGCATATGAATTATGTTCTGACCATGAGGAATATCACAGTGTCTCCACTTGGTAGAGTAAATAGCATCTGATTTATTAATAAAGACTGTCAATGTAAAGGTATGTGGTCGCCCCCCTCGCCGATAAGGAGAACGCCACAGACAGGATTCTTCTGACACGCAGGTTTATTGTTACAGCTCTTTAAGGAAGTGGCGAGAGGGCCCCGATGCAGGGAAAGCGGTTGCTTATATAGCCCAGAGGGGGGGCGTGTCAACCTCTGATTGGCTCATAACAGAACACTGCCATTGGCTCATGACAGAACACTGCCAGAATCCCTGATTAGCATATCCGTGTCAACCTCTGATTGGCTCATAACAGAACACTGTTAGAATCCCTGATTAGCATATCCGTGACCTTAAGAGACACATCTTGCGCATGCGTCTTTTTAGTCTACGTTTGCGAAGAACCAGGAAGCAGGAAACCGGCGCCATCCCGCAATGGCGGCTGCGGCTCCCGACAAAGGTAAATGCTAAAAGGCTGCTGGAATGAATGAACACATAGCACTCATCAAAAGTGTATTGGCATCTAGGTCATTTTCTCTTCATCGTGTTCCAATGTCAATAGTATCTTTGTGAAAACGTCTTGTTTTTCTTTCTATTTTCAACTGATAATTAGACAATGATCATCATGAGCTTGGGAAATCTGTTTGACTCTTAAGTTGTTTTTTTATTACTTTGATATCAGGACTCCTTGTTCCACTAATCATACATTACATCAACCATTTTGGCCCATTTTTCATGAAGATCAACTTTCTGAGAAGTTACGTGAGAGCTTATATATGTTTCTTCAATAATTTGATGTATTTTGGTATATATGATTCATTTTTCCTAACTTTTTAACACTTTAAATTCATTTTCTATTATAAGGTCTATGATAATTTCTCACTTGCTGCTATCTAGTATTCTTGGTAATTAATATACGGTATTAATTTCCTTTGAACAGGTACAGAATGACAAGGAGAATGCATGGTAATTATGATGAATTGCTAATGTAACAAAAGTGTTTGAAGGTTGGCAGAATATGTTACCAAAATACACCATTTTGACATCAGAATTGTTTTGAGCTAAAGAAAATTGAAAAACAGGAGATACACAAAGAGTATTCTAAGGACATTCCCTTTTCTTCCTAGCTGCTATCTAGTATTCTTGGTAATTAATATACGGTATTAATTTCCTTTGAACAGGTACAGAATGACAAGGAGAATGCATGGTAATTATGATGAATTGCTAATGTAACAAAAGTGTTTGAAGGTTGGCAGAATATGTTACCAAAATACACCATTTTGACATCAGAATTGTTTTGAGCTAAAGAAAATTGAAAAACAGGAGATACACAAAGAGTATTCTAAGGACATTCCCTTTTCTTCCTGAAAATTATAGATTAAAACTCCCATGTGAAATATAAAAGTAATATTCTTCTATAAAAAGTCACAATGGAGAGAATTCTGTGCAAGCAGATCTTGTTAAAATAGTTCCCTTCTTTTAGATTCCACATACAGTTACATCATTTTCCATAATGTCATTTCTTTGTTCAACCTAATATAAAAGCATATAGGTTTTTCCATATTGTCAAATATTCATTTCCTTACGAGGTCTTGTGTCACATGAAACATATTTTGTTTTTCTCCTGTAAATCTGTCTCATATCAGTTGTACTCCAAGATCAGCTGAAAAAACCTAATTTCACCTGACTTACATCAAAA
>SJYC01046114.1:0-11567 GCA_006408675.1 Madoqua kirkii
CATTCTTTGGCATTGCCTTTCTTTGGAACTGGAATGAAAACTGGCCTTTTCCAGTCCTGTGGCCACTGCTGAGTTTTCCAAATTTGCTGGCATATTGAGTGCAGCACTTTCACAGCATCATCTTTCAGGATTTGAAACAGTTCCACTGGAATTCCATCACCTTCACTAGCTGTGTTCGTAGTGATGCTTTCTAAGGCCCACTTGACTTCACATTCCAAGATGTCTGGCTCTAGATGAGTGATCACACCATCATGATTATCTGGGTCATGAAGATCTTTTTGTACAGTTCTTCCGTGTATTGTGCCACCTCTTCTTAATATCTTCTGCTTCTGTTAGGTCCAGACCATTTCTGTCCTTCATCGAAATTATATACTCTTAAATACTGTTAAGAGTATTTCAAGGCTTTAACAAGTTTACAATAATTCTGATCAGTTATTTTAAAATAGAAATTCAAATATATCTTAGAGCTGGTGGTCCTTCTAGAAAAAATTTTCTGAAATGTTTTAACTCTTCCCGCAAATCAGTTTTTCATAAGTTTGATTTTAGGTTTAAATGTTAATATATATAATGGCATTTCCTGTTTTTTTTCTGACCTTTCCTATAACTTGCAGACATTGTACGAGACACTAAAAGTGGTTTCATGATTTGCATGGAATTTAAAATGCCTGTTTATGCATTTCTAATATTATATCTTCAGTCACAAGAAAAAATAGTGTTACACTTGTCCGTTAGTAGCCAGTCCATGCCAGTTTTGAATTTATTTTTTAATGAAAATAGTGTCCTTTTCTGTGAAATGTGTGGATCTTTAAATTTAATTTCTATTTCCAAGCCTTTGGATATTTATTTTGCAATGTTCAGTGATTTTCAAGACCAGTGATTGTAAATTCTTTGAAAACTTCTAATTAGTCTCTGATCTAGTTTACTGCAATATCCATGTATACACTGTTATGTTATAATTAATGCCAAAGTAAACGACCTAAGTAGGTCTTTTGTCCCATCACTCAGACCAGAGAGTTAATATCTGAGCCAATCCAAGAAAAAAAATTATGTAGGGTGACAGAATCAACTAGAATTATTGTGGTGACCATTTTGTAGTATGTACACATATCAAATCATTATTTTGTACCCCTGAAACTAACATAATGTTGTATGTGAACTATATTTCAGTTTAAAATTAATTAAAAAGAATAATAATAGTTCCTACTTAATAGGACTATTGTGAGGGTTAATTAACTGTAAAATGCTTTAAAAAAATCTGCTGATGCTTCAGAGATGGGCTCCAGGGACCAGCTGGCAAGCTGGCCTCCCACCGCAGGTTGTAGAGCTTCCCTGTGCAATACCTCCTTTCTCCCAGGGCTAGCTCCCACTGCAGCTGCCTGCATTGCCATGACCTGGGCTTAGGTTCTGGTGCACAGAGACCCCTCAGGGACACCTGGGGTTTCAGTCTGCCTTTGCGTGTGCATGCACACATGTGTGTGCCTGGCACTCGGATCAAATGCTCAGTGTGCATGGTGCCCACTGTTGCCTGACTGATCTCTTGCACATTTTGTTGTCTTGTTGGAGTACACTGACATAACACAAGTTCTAGGATATTATTAAGAATTTCATGATGTGCAAGCAGAGCATTAAACCAAACTTTTGAGAGCAGGGCCCTGTTCAAGTTCACAGATCACACGTGTCCTGTGAAACCACTCCTCAATCCAGTAGTTCTCAATCAGGTGTCATCTTGCTCCTCAGGGTGGGCTACCTTGGGTTCTAATTATGTGAGATTCCAATTGAGCCCCTGAAAGCAAAAGTGACAAGATATATTTGCATCAAAAGTAGGCCCTAATCCTTCTTTTTGTACTCTCAGGCACAGGGAATTATCCAGTGGAATCTTCTGGGTCATTCCTTTCCTGGGCAGCTCTTCCTATACCTGCTGTCAGCTATACTCCCCTTCCTCAGGCGAGCTGGACAACTTAAGTGATGGGAGAAGGAGTGGTAACAACAGTGGACTTGGAAATTGCCAGGTAAGACTTTGTTGCCCAAGTAACAGTCTAAGATGAGTCTGGTTTAGGGTGAGGTATAGGGTGCTCTGGGCTCCCCAGGTGGCACTCGTGGTAAAGAACCTGCCTGCCAGTGCAGGAGATGTGAGACTAGTGTTCAGTCCCTGGATCAGGAAGATCCCCTGGAGGAGGGCAGGGCAACCCGCTCCAGCATTCTTGCCTAGAGAATTCCATGGACAGAGAAGCCTGGTGGGCTACAGTCCATAGGGTCGCACAGAGTCAGACACAACTGAAGTGACTTAGCATGCATGCATGCGTGCACGTAGGGTGATCTGCTGCACGGTCATTCAAGGATCTAGGTTGCTGGCAGGTATTGACATCCAGTGGCTCATAAAGGCTCACATTAGTCCAGTGCTTAGAAGTGATACAGATCACTTCTCATTCAAATTCCAATGGCCAGAACTTTGGAATACAGCCATACCCATCCATGTACATGAGTGCTAGGAAATGTAGTCTAATTCTGTGCACAGCATAAAGAAGAAGTGGTAGAAATGGTTTTGGAGATCCTTTGCCAGCCTCTGCCACAAGAAATTTGCAAAATGGGAGATTTTGAGTAAGATGTGTATAATCCCCAGCCCTCCTGAGATAGGCATGTCTGTCGGGCAGACTTCCCCAAGAGGCAGCTTTCTATCTGTGACTCCTTGGAATTAATAGTGCTTGGTTCACATTACAGCTTATGTTTTAGGAAGGTCATGCATGGAGTATATAGCATCAAGCAAGTGTCAGGATGACTGACACCTCTTGTTATAAATGAGCATGTTGGTTTTGGCATAACTGTCTTGAGTGTACTTAGTGTGACTCAGTTGCTCACAGTTAAGCCGACCATCATCACTTGTATGTGCTGACTGGAAGTGTCAAATTCATGACTACACAGGTAAAAGCAACCTTGAGATTGTTTCAACTCTCTACCTGTTTCACATTAAATAAGAAATTCATCATTACAAATGGTAAACAAATTAAATGTATAGCACTAAATATTCAATGCCAGAAACCTCTTTTAAAATAATCTGTATCATTTATAATCCCACCATAAAACCCATGATTTTTAATCTGATGCTTGATACAAGTAGGAGATCTATGACTACAGGGCAATAATCCTTTCCTGTTTCACCTGATCCATATTTAAGAGTAAACAAGCTGGAGGAATTGTTGAAAGAGGGCATTCTAGCTTACGAGGTAAAACCCTAAGATAGAACATTGGAAAAGGTCCTAGTTAATACCCACTGCTGTGACATATTCTTTAAAAACACCCCCTTTCACTCTCAAAAGAGTCTTGGTTTGGACAATAAATAGAAACCCTTAGAACCAGGGAGCAGTACCTCTCTGTGGCCACCACTGTTCAGGGTCTGGTTTGCCACTCTGCAGAGCCAGCAACCCAGGGTTTTCAGGACACTGAGGGTGACTGAGCATGGAAAGGAGCCGATTCACACCACAGAAGTGACGGGAGACTGACCCCTAAACCAGGATGCTGTGTTTTTAACTTACTACGAAAACTATAACTGCTTAGCAAAGTGGAGACCAATGTTGCTTAGTATGTTCTCTCCCTTAAAGTGTAGTCTCTTTAGAAAGCTCAAAACCCTTGGGATGATCAAAATCACAGTTCTTGTGGATGAGGAGATCAAGATGAGCCATGTTAGCTGGAAGAGCTGCAGTAATTTGCAAGACAGGTTTTATACTCGGTATCCATACAAAGCATATGCTGTATCCTATTTAAAATACTAAGAGTTTTCCTTTGCAATCAGGAAAAATAGATTTGGTTCTCGTTCCAGAGATTTTTGAGGTCAACATCAGCTACAGATGAAGAAGAGGGATGTGTGGTTCCAAGAAAACTCCTGTTCTTTACTAATACAGGAAGTCCCCCACATACAGTAAGTCCCCTTCAAGTTGCGAATTTTCAAAAATGTGAACGCACATTTGCATATCCAATCATGTAAGTTAGTTCATGTGTCTGGTGTACATTGTCATATGCACGCATCCTCTAAAGTGGTTGCGTTTTTGTGTGCTTTACAGAGTACAGTATCTTTATATAAAGTCCAGGATGTTTGGAAGCAAGCATAAGAGCAATGGTGATGTAGCTGGTACTGGCAAGAAACACCAGGAATAGGAGACACAGAGAAAGGACGAAGAGAGACAAGAGGAAGAAATAACTGAAGAGGTTCCTGATGCAGGAAATGGCAAGGGGATTTTATTTGCAGAGGCAAATAAAACTATTTGCTAGTTTTTAAGGTACAGGATCTGGACTTAGAACAGTACATGAAGGATGCAGCAGCTATTCAGAATGCAACCCAGCACTACGTGTCATCAATGATGAGTAAAACAGAGCTACTAGCCAGCCATCACTGGATTGTTTCTTCAAGAGGACGGGCAGACTTGAATCCAGCAAGGAACCAGAATCTGTTGCATCAACATCAGATGTGAGTGAAATTGCAGCTTGCTCTCCTATTGCTAATGGTCCTTCAGCTCTGCCATCTCTCACCTCCTCTCCCTGCTCCTGTCAGTGACCCTTCTTGCCTGTTCACTTGATGCCAGCCCGTGTGCCAGCTTTTGTATTGTACTACTGTACTTTTCAAGGTACTGGACTGTTAGATTAAACTATCTGCTTAATATTTTTTAATGTATTATTTGTGTGAAAAGTATTATAAATCTCTTACAGTACAGTACAATATACCTGATTGTGTTACTTGCGTACCTAGGCAACTTTGTGAACTATGAACAAATTGGACTTACAAATAGGCTGGTGGAATGGAGCCTGTTGGGGACATTCTGTCTTATGTCCCAAGTTTCCTCACCCAACTCTAAGGGCTGTCAGGGCCCATATCAGTGGCAGACATCCTCTGATGTTTGAGGTTCAGCCGGGAGCAGCCTCCTCTGCTCCTGCCTTGCTTGCAACACTGGAGGTGACAGAGACCCTGAACCACTGCCCACTCTCCACTTCTCCATAGACAATATACACAATGGCAAGAAGAGGGTTAAAATCAGCTTTATTGACGAATTGAAGAACACAGCTGGGATTTGAGGCCCAAGCGAGGTTTTTTCATCTTCTCTGAAGTGATGACAGCTGAGCCCACTGGGTGGGGCTAACCAAACTTACCCACCCCGCTGCAGACCGAGGCTGGAACGTGGAGAGCTGAGTCCTGGGTGGGCTCACCACGGGCAGGTCCCGCTGGGTTTGTTTACTGCAGGTAGACTGGAAGCCCCAAAGCAGGTCCAAGAGAAACAGAAAGAGAGAGAAGAAGCAGGAGGACAAGTAAGCAGGGTCCTTTAGCACATTATCTCCACCCAGTAGAGAAAGGTGGTCCTAAGCGTTTCAAGTTCAACCACAACCATCTCAACTGAGGTCACCCCGGTAGAAGCTTCTCCCCAATACTCTCCTTCCATACTGTACTGTAGTTAGGAGATCTTTGCCTTGATTGGCTGAGCAAGGAATGTACAAATACGGAAAAAGGTTTCTCCCAAGAGGTAAGGGTGGCTTAGGAGCCTGGACTGCTCAGTGAGCAAGTGACCAGGGGCTTTTTGTATGAGCCTCCCAGTCGGCAGCCACAATGCAAACACAGGTGCTGGCTAGAGCTGGTGGATTCGGGACTGACTCCTGACATCTCATGCCTGAACACTGACCACCAAATTCCCTTTCTTTCCTGTGCTCTGGTGCTCAGACCCCTGAGGACTGCTGAGGAAAGAACTGGGTAGACTTCACCCACCCTCCAACTCCTGGATGGGGAAATGGATGAAGGGGGTCAAAAGGTACAAATTTCTAGTTATAAGATAAATAAGTCCTGGGAATGTAATGTACAGCTTGGTGATTCTAGTTATGATTCTGTATCTTATACCTGCAAGTTACTAAGAGAGTCAGCAATCTTAAACGTTTCTATCACAAGGGAAAACAAATTAACTTTGTGACGTGATGGACAGTGACTAAACTTATGGTGGTAATCAGTCTGCAATATATACACATATCAAATCATTACCTACCTAAATAACATACTGGTATATGTCAATTACATTTTGATAAAACTGGAAAAAAAAACCCCACTAGGCCACACAGCTAGGGTGTAATTTAGCTGGACACCTATGGTGTTCCTGTAGTAGAGTCCCTTTGACCCCATTCAGAGTAACTGACACCTTCTGATTTAACTGTCAGGTGTGAAATCATTAGCTTTGTGCCAAACCAAAGCAAGAGGGCTGTTTAGACCACGCATGCAGGGAAGACAGGAGTAGAATAAGAAGATTCTTCCAGGGCCTGTGAACTGATAGACATTTAATGGCACGTCTTGCAGAGTCGAGTCTGACTTAGCTCTCTTTGGCACAGAAAGTAAGGACATACTGCTAGCACTCTGAAGTCCTCCTGCCTACCTGTCATGGAGAAAACCCCTTTTCTGTTTTTTTGTTTTTTTTTTTTCCTGTGCTTTTCTATCTTGATGCCATTAACTGTTTTCTATATTTGGATGCATTTCCAGTGCATTCAATATTTTGTCTTTTCGCATGGGTGACTTCTGCAAAGTGTTAATCCCATCCATTAGCCATTCTTTTCATAGTATCACCATTCAAGGGTGACCTCATTTCATGGCACCAGATGGTACCTTTCTGTAGTTTCCAACAGGCTATTTATACAACTTTACTTTGAATAAAACTGAATGATTGCAGAAACATTTTTCCCCAGAGTATTTTTATTAGGGATTCCTGCCACCATATTAACATATAAAACAATCTGGATGTTGACACAGAAATGCAAATTTCACTGTCAAAGATAAGGCTCCAACCATAGGTAACGTGGCCCCCAGATCTCTAGTTCTTCAGTGAAATCAATCATTTTGACTTCTTCCCAGAGTTGTCTTTATATTAGACAAACCACAAAATATGTTCCAGATACATAACAGTTTACAATATGTTCCAAGCACAGACAGAAATACACAATACTTCACCTACATTTTTTTCATATCCAACTTGCATTAGCACTAAAGATTGTGTGTGTATATGTATTTGCCATATGTGTGTGTATATAAAACCACAAATGTACACATAGTAGTTTTCATGGAAAATTGAAACCTTTGAGACTGTGGGTTTTATCCACTATGTTATCAGAGAGGGAAAATGTCACAAATTCCTCAGTTGGGGATAAATAAAAACATCTGTGTATGAAGGGCATATCAGTTGTGTGTATACAAACACACATATATACACATATTCATATATAAACATGTATATACCAATAATATGGAATATACATATACTCACACATTTGCTTTCAATTTTGTATCTTACTATATTATATATCTTCTACCTTTGGAAGCAGTCTTCTCCTCTTTGATTCAGGCAACTGGTAATTGTTTTCTAAGAAAAACAAGTATTTCTAAAAGACTGACCTGTCCTGACAAAATGGCATTTCAGGACCCAAGTTTTACTTTTGGTAGCTGTTGTTTAAATTCAGCAGACCTTATCCTGTCAGATCCTTCACTTAAAAATATTTCTATTCAATAGTGAAGTTTTTGCCTAAGAGATGTTAGCTGGAAATGTTAAAATTATATAGTCATTACTGCTTAGTATAAATCCACTTGGTTAGACTATGTGTGAGGTTTATCCTGTCAGCATTTTTCAATGTTTTATGATGCATAATACATTAATTTTATAAATTTAAAATGTTATTTAATATTAATGTAAAAGGGCAAGGGCTGGATGATTTGCTATGGTTAGAACTTCAAAGAAAATGAGATTAAGCATGAATAGAAGAGGCAACTACTTTTCTGCAGACTCTACTGGCACATTCTTATGTCAGAAGATATGACTTGAAGTCATAAACAAAGGGGGAAACCACTTCAGTTTCAAAGCTGATCATTTGCAAACTTCCCAAATAACCTACAGAAAATATATTTCTATATTGGTATCAAATTTCAGGTATCAAATAATCTTTATTTAAAAGAAAAATCAGAAAAAAAGTCAGTCACTCAATGCACATGAGAAAGACCACCTTGTAAACTGAATAGCAAATTATAGTATAGTTTGCTCAACTGAAGTCTTCATGAGCTGACTTTAAAAAATTTATTTACAAAATTAAATGTCTAGTAAAGCACTCAGGGCTCCATGAATGAGTAGGGCTGGAATGGCCATTTTGGAAATTATACTAATGGTAGAACTGAAGTTAGGAAAGATTATAGGTAGCCCATCCCATGAACACATTCCATGTCTTCATTTACATTTTATGGAAAAAGCGCTATGCCCTGTGCCCTAAGCTCTGTACTGTACTCTCTTCTTTCACAGTGTGGTATGTACTCTGCATGGAAGGCTTCAGAGCTTCCTTTCTGTCTGTCATGGATTCAGTGGTACGAGAGCATTTGTCCCACTTACTATCTAGTTATGGGCTCATTTCACTACTTCATCCAAGCTGAAATGGTATATTATCTAATGAGTCCCCTCCAGTTTCTTAACGAGAGTCCCAATTATGAATGAGTTAAGATCCTAAGGAAACCAGGAAAGGGAAAGAGTCTAATGACCACCACAGAGGAAGATCATAGGCATTTATCAAAAAGCCAAGATCATTCTCCTCACATTCCTTCTGACTCTTTTGCTCTCTCTTTCACACACATATAGAATCCTTTTAAAGTTTCTTCCACAGAATCTCAATGAATGGCATGAGGGATCAAAAAATGTGCCTTCAAGTTTCTCCACTTTTATTTAGATCCACTTAGACATATTCATGTCCACTTGGACAGTGAGTTTACTGTTCTTTACATCATCCAGTACCTTGCATCACCATCACTTTCATAAAATCATTTGTCTACCACCACTTGCCTATCAGTCTCATCAGAACTCCTTTTGCTACTTGCCATTTTTCCAGTTCCCATTTGCTTCCACTCTTGGGTTAATGTACAATAATACACAATTAACTAGCATCTCCTTTAACTGTTTTCCTTTAAAAATTTCACTTTCTTTTAAAAACATTCCATTGCCTCAGCTAACATATATGGACAGAATGCAAATGAAAGTAACAAGTCATCTTGTCCAAATATTTTAAAAAATGGACCACCTTGTGTCCTCTTGATGTTCTCAATTTCTACTTCCTCCAGTTCCATCATCCGTTTCAGGAGCTTATTTTCTACAGTGTTTTTCTACCTATTTTTCTATCTCATATGCAGGTAATAACAATTATGTGACTGTTCGGTCAAAAATATTTTAAACAAACAAGTGCCAAGACATTAAAAATTCCTGACATACCCTTTGTGCATTAGTCTTACAATCTGTACACTTAAATAACTCCAGGAAGCCCTTTTTTTTTTTTTTTTTTGCTAAAAATTTACCAAAATATTTTGAACACATAAAAATATTTTTAAAAAAACAAAAACAAAAGCCCAGCATAAATTTAGTTATATAGGCATTGGTTAGAGAACATTGTTCTCACTAAGGATTATATTCAAAAAACTTTCCCTTGGGTTTTTACTAAAACTCTGATTCTGAACCTTATAGCTTGTAATGGTGTTATTAAATAAAAAGAGTCTAAAAAAAAAGAGTCTAATTCAGCTCAATGTATTATAATAGATAAAGAGTATGTCTGTAATAAAAAATAAACATGTTTTTGGTTATTTAGAGGTCGTCTTCCTGACCTATAACTAAAATAACTGTGTTTGATTTAAACTTACTTGCAGTGAATTATGGAAAGCTAACTTAAAGCTCTGAATAATCAGTAATGAGTAAGAACACCTATTGATGGTCCCATGACCATTCAGAGCCAGGCATTTGCTGGGAAAAAAAAAAAAACCAAATCACTAGTATTGAATATAGCCCTTAGTCATATGAGAAATGAGCTTTATGAGCAACCCAACATGTAAAGTACGAGGTTGACTTTGCCAACCACCCACTCCTTGAGAGGACAGTAGTATTCATAGTGAAACTGCTCAAACTCTGGCGTCTGGCGGATTTCACATAAGAAGGAGAGATCAATACCTGACTCCAAAAGGAGGAGGAGCAGGGGAAATACAAAGAGCAGCAGGCCCAGGCCCACCACAAGGAGCCGGGAAAAACTCTTGACCAGTGGGTTCACCCGAATAGTGCCACTCAGAATGTCATAGCTCCATGACAAAGCTTGGCGAGCCTCTTCATCTCCTCTTCTTCTGCCATTAAAAAGGCATTTTCATCTGCTTCCAGTTCCTCGAATGAATCTGTGTCTTCTCTTTCCAATTCCAGCCTAGATGGACAGTCAAAGAGCATGTCAATCTCATCATCATCAACCGGGGTAGGGAGTAGGCTGGCACTTGGGTTGTATGCCAGTTCAGAGATTGTCAAGGGTTCTTCTTTTATTTTATCTTCCTCTTCACTTGATGGCTCTTCATACTCGTGGGATTCCTTCACTGGTGAGCTGGAGATCAAGGGGGCAGAAATATCTTCTTTGGGCAATGGAACACCTGTGAAGAGACATATTTTTCTTAATTTTAAATTTCAGGTTTTCTTTTTCCACAAAGATCTGTAATGGAAACAAACCCAAACTAATTACTGAATTAGAGGGAATCCAGAAATTGTCTGTAGAATCCTGACTTTTAACAAAGTCATTTTAGGAATAGATCCTATACTATAAATTCTTAAGGTCAACATGTTAAACCAAAAATAACCAAAATGCCTCAAACAGTTGGCAATATTTACAACATTTATATGTGCAATTATAGTCTGAAAAGCCTCCAATTTTGGTCACGTTTGCAAGAACAAAATGACAAGAAATCACTATTATAATTTGAGTATTGTCTTTTGGAAGTCAATACTGTCATCCAGTACAGTATTATAGTAAAATTAGAGAGTCTACTATTGAATAGCATCTTTTATTATGTTATGTATTTTTTTATCTTCATTTTAGGCACAATTTTGTGGTTTCTTATTTCATGTAATTGTAATCATATTTGTATGAACAAATTTCCATCTTGCTTCTTTAGACATTTTCTATGTTGACATAAACTCCTACTGGTATTTGTAATGGTTGCCAAATATTCTGTTTAGTTAATACAATAATAGTTGCCTAATATGATTAATCAATAACCTCAGATACACAGATGACACCACCCTTATGGTAGAAAGTGAAGAGAAACTAAAAACCCTCTTGATGAAAGTGAAAGAGGAGAGTGAAAAAGTTGGCTTAAAGCCCAACATTCAGAAAACGAAGATCATGGCATCTGGTCCCATCACTTCATGGCAAATAGATGGGGAAACAGTGGAAACAGTGGCTGACTTTATTTTTGGGAGGCTCCAAAATCATTGCAGATGGTGATTGCAGCCATGAAATTCCTTGGAAGGAAAGTTATGACCAACCTAGATAGCATATTCAAAAGCAGAGACATTACTTTGCCAACAAAGGTCCATCTAGTCAAGGGTATGGTTTTTCCAGTAGTCATGTATGGATGTGAGCCTTGGACTGTGAAGAAAGCTGAGCGCCAAAGAATTGATGCTTTTGAACTGTGGTGCTGGAGAAGACTCTTGAGAGTCCCTTGGACTGCAAGGAGATCCAACCAGTCCATTCTAAAGGAGATCAGTCCTGGGTATTATTTGAAA
>SJYC01046115.1:0-10753 GCA_006408675.1 Madoqua kirkii
TATGGTTTTTCCAGTAGTCATGTATGGATGTGAGCCTTGGACTGTGAAGAAAGCTGAGCGCCAAAGAATTGATGCTTTTGAACTGTGGTGCTGGAGAAGACTCTTGAGAGTCCCTTGGACTGCAAGGAGATCCAACCAGTCCATTCTAAAGGAGATCAGTCCTGGGTATTATTTGAAAGGAATGTTGATAAAGCTGAAACTCCAGTACTTTGCCCACCTGATGCGAAGAGTTGACTCACTGGAAAGATTCTGATGCTGGGAGGGATTGGGAGCAGGAGGAGAAGGGGACGACAGAGGATGAGATGGCTGGATGGCATCATCAACTCGATGGATGTGAGTTCGAGTGAACTCCAGGAGTTGGTGATGGACAGGGAGGCCTAGCATATTGCGATTCATGGGGTTGCAAAGAATCAGACATGACTGAGTGACTGAATAAACTGAATGTGATTAATAAGTTAATATTAATAGTTAACTAGTAATAGTTAATATGAACTATTAATATTAATAGTTGCCCAATAATAGTTAAAATCAAGATTGCCAGGAGAAATATAAAAAACCTCAGATATGCAGATGATACTACCCTTATGGCAGAAACTGAAGAGAAACTAAAGAGCCTCTTGATGAAGGTGAAATAGGAGAGTGAAAAAGCTGGCTTAAAACTCAACATTCAGAAAACAAAGATCATGGCATCCAGTCCCATCACTTCATGACAAATAGATGGGGAAACAGTGGAAACAGTGGCTGACTTTATTTTTTTGGGCTCCCAAATCACTGCAGACGATGACTGCAGCCATGAAATTAAAAGATGCTTGTTCTTGGAAGAAAAGCTATGACAAACCTAGACAGCATATTAAAAAGCAGACATTACTTTGCCAACAAAGGTCCATCAAGCCAAAGCTATGCTTTTTCCAGTAGTCATGTATGGGTGTGAGAGCTGGGCCATAAAGAAAGCTGAGTGCCAAAGAACTGATGCTTTTGAAATGTGACGTTGGAGAAGACTCTTGAGAGTCCCTTGGTGTGCAAGGAGCTCAAACCAGTCCTTCCTAAAGGAAATCAGTCCTGAACATTCATTACAAGGACTGATGCTAAAGGTGAAGCTCCAGTACTCTGGCTACCTAATGCAAAGAGCTGGCTCATTGGAAAAGACCCTGATACTGGGGAAAATTGAAGGCAGAAGAAAAAGGGGATGATAGAGGATGAGATGGTTGGATGGCATTACCAACTCAATGGACATGAGTTTGAGCAAGCTCTAGGACATGGTGAAGCCAGGGAAGCCTGGCATGCTGCAGTCCATGGGGTCGCAAAGAGTTGGACATGACTGAATGAGAAAACATTTAGACTGCTTTGCAGTAGTGAGCTATCATTACATATACAGGCTTTTGTTTACATTTCTCCTCTTTTGTTTCAGTTCATTAGATGGATGTCTGCAAGGAAAATTACTTGATCAAAAGGAATGAATATTATTTCTTAAAATTTATTGGGAGATAGGTATTTCTCAACCTTTTGTTTTGTAGGTGGGAAATCCAGTTACCTACTATCAGGCCTAAGGCCAGCTCTCCTGATTTTGAGTACTGGGCTCTTAGTGGGGAAGGAACAATCAAAGAAATGTTCCCAAGATGGATCTACAGTATAATACCAAGTTGGGAGTCAAGTACATTAGGTAACTGTAAGTCTGCTTTTGGGCTTCCCAGGTGGTGCAGTGGTAAAGAATCTGCTTGCTAATGCAGGAGATAACATGAGGTGTGGGTTCATTCCTGGGTTGGGAAGACTCCCTGGAGGAGGAAATGGCAACCCACTCCAGTATTTTTGCCTGGAAAACTGCATGGACAGAGGAGCCTGGCAGGCAGGTTCCATGGGGTTAACAACTGAGCTATTGAGCACAGACATATGCAAGCCTGCTTTTAATGGCTACATTTCAGGATTTCCCTCTCTTCAAGATGTGCAGAAAATTATGTCACCAAGATGCCAATATTGGTTGTTCCTAACTTCACTCCACCTCACAAGAACAGCAACTAACAACCACTCATGAATGGATACCAACGGAGAAAATCTTAAAGCATGGAAGTGAGGCTAAAATAACCTCTTGCACCAGAGACCAAGAGAGCCTGCATTCGAAGGGTTAGAGGAACAGCTATGTTGACCACATTGCCTCTTCCCAAAGCAGGCACATCATCCCAACTGAGAGATCGCCCCAGTGGGGAAAGAGAGCTTGGGGTTATAACCAGCTACTTCCCCGGCATTGTGGGCCCCTTTATAGGAGCCCTTATTGTGGTTTTAATCCCACAGTATCACTGGGGACTCAGTAGGGCTCAACCACTAGGAATCTATGAGGGAGAAGGGGGCAAGAAGGGACTTCCAACAGTTAGCACTCAGATCTTGGCCGACCAAATCCATACCTGCAGAGCCAAGTACTAGTCCCAACCAGTGGTTTTGCTCATCTGCAGAACCAAGTTGGTGGTACACCTGACCAGGGAACTCAGTAGGGTGCAGGACTGCCTGATTTCAGTCCTCAGAGGAGAGTTAGGAGAGCCATGGAGTCTGGTCTATTCACATCCAGGCAGAAGAACTGAGTCATAGCTCCACCCACTGTGGATTCTAGATCCCAGCCCCTTCTAACGAGAAAGTCTATTTGGGGAAATTTGGAAGTTACCTAAAATGAGCCCTCCCAGTTCAGCCCAGGGAGGAGCTGAGTTATTAGCTCCATTTGACAGGAAGGCTGGTAAGAATACCTGGAAGCTGCATCACCCAGCAACAATGGAGCTGAGAAATAGGTAGGCAAAGTTCATTACTTTGAGAGCAAAGCAAGGGGCTCAGTTTGGCTGTAGAACTTAGGGCCTGGGTCAACTTGATTGATGATGACAGAGCCTTAGTGGCCTTGGAGCTACTTTTACCACTATGCCTAACTTGCTTAGTCAGGGAAACTAATTCATAGCCCCATTCATTGCTGAATATAGCCTTTAGTCCACCTGACAAGGAAGCCTTACCAGGGCACAAAAACCTGTGTAGCCTCTCTAGCAGCCCTGCTTGTAACATTCCCCAAACAATGAGTCATATGGCACTGGGTCCTATTCTGCTGCCCTACCAGGGTAGGGGAGTTAATCCATAGCCCATTTACTACTGAATTTAGTCCCTAGTCCTGATCAGAGAATCCAGACAACAACAGAACCAATAGTATAGCCTTAGCTGGGCATGCAACCAAGCCAGCAATTCTATCCAACTGTTATCAGCCAGTGGCAACCCCCCTCCCTCCCCCTGACCATAGACAGCCTCAGAGCTTTAACAGTTGCCTAGCGCCATAATAGACTCTAATAGCAGGTCTCATTTGCCCAAGGATGTTACCAGAAGATACCAGGAACCCAGACTGAGCTGACTAATGAATCCAAAGTGAATCTGTAAAGTCTAGAAGAAGAGGTCACTTACTCAGACGCACATATACCAATGTAAGGACTCAAGGATCATGAAAAATCAGGTAAATATGACAACACTAAAGGAAACTAAAAAGACACTAATAGCCCTAAAGAAATGGAGATCTGTGAACAAATAATTCAGAATAATGCTCTTAAAGAAGTTTTGTGAATTACAAGAATACACAACACTTAAACAAAATTGGGAAAGCAATGAATGAACAAAATGAGAAGTTCAACAAAGAAATAGAAAACATTCAAAAAAAAAAAAAAAGAAATCCTACAGCTGAAAAATAACTGAAATCAATAGAGATTTTCAAAAGAAGAATCAGTGACCCAGAAGGTAGGCCATTTGAAATTATTTTATCAGAGAAGCAACTAGAAAAGAGAATGAAAGTGAAGCCAGCCTATAGGACTTATGGGACAAAATGAAAAGAAACAGTATTCATATTACAGGAATTTCCAGAAAGGGAAGAGGAAAAGGATAGAAGATATATTTAAAGCGTTAATGGTTGAAGACTTCCCAAACATGGGAAGAGAAGGATACAAGATACAAGAGACCTCAAGATACAAGAGACCAAAGGGATCTTAAAAAGGTTGAACTGAAAAGTAGTACACTGACACATATTATAATTAAACTGTCAAGAGTCAAAGAAAAAGAACTTTAAAGTCACAAGAGAAAACAATAATACAAGGGAGCTCCCCAAAGCTGCAGATTTCTCAACAGAAACTTTTCAGGCCAGAAGAGAATGGGTTGACATATTCAAAATATTGAAAGAAGGAAACTGAACCAAAAATACTACTCCTAGCGAAGCTGTTCTTCAGAAGCTTTCCCAAACAAAATTGAGGGAATTCATCACCATTAAATATGCTTTACAAGAAATGCTAAAGGGAGTCTGTTGAGTGGAAGTCACAGGATGCTAATTATCATCATAAAAAATAAGATGGCAGTGTAAAACTCACTGATAATGGTAGAAACATAGTCCAAGTTAGATTGTGTAATATGGTAATACTGGTGCATAATTCACTTACAAATCTAGTTTACAAGTTAAAAATGTAGTAAAAATAATCATAACTATAATAATATTTTATTAGTTATACAATATAAAAATAAGCAAACTGTAATGTCAGTAAGCTAAAATGTGAGGAAGAGGAGAAGTAAAAGTGTGAAGCTTGGGAACTATATTGAAGTTGTTTTTAGCTTAAACTAGAGTGTTACAATTTTAAGATATTTTAATGTAAGCTTCACAGTAACCACACAGGGGAAAACCTGCAGTAATTACAAAGGGAACATAATAAAGAAGTCAAAGCATACTGATACCACAAAACATCAAGATAAGAAAAAGATAGCAGGGTAAGAAATAAGGAACAACGAATTTACAAAACAGCCAGGGAATAAGTTAACAAAATGGCAATAGTAAGTCTCCCATTTTCACGATAACTACTTTAAACATAGGTGGATTGCATTATCCAACCGAAAGATATACAATGGCGAATTAAAAAACAAGACCCAATGATATAATGTTTACAAGAGACTCACTTTAGCCATAAAGACACATAGACTGAGAGAAAAGGGATGGAAAAAGATATTTCAAGGAAATGGCAACCAAAAAAGGGCAGGAATAGCAATACTTATCAGAGAAGGCGATGGCACCCCACTCCAGCACTCTTGCCTGGAAAATCCCATGGACAGAGGAGCCTGGTAGGCTGCGGACCATGGGGTCGTGAAGAGTCGGACACAACTGAGCGACTTCACTTTCACTTTTCACTTTCATGCATTGGAGAAGGAAATGGCAACCCACTCCAGTGTTCTTGCCTGGAGAATCCCAGGGACGGGGGAGCCTGGTGGGCTGCTGTCTACAAGGTCACACAGAGTTGGACATGACTGAAGTGACTTAGCAGTAGCAGTAGCAATACTTATATCAGACAAAGTAGCCTGTAACCTAAAAATGGTAGGGATAGACCAAGAAGGTAATGATCAAGTAGTCAATATATTAAGAAGATACAATAGCTGTAAATATTTCTGTGCCCACCATTGGTACACCCAATTACATAAATCAAAGCCTAACAAGAAACTGACCAACAAGATGGAAGAATAGAAGGACGGAGCTCACCTCTTCCTAACAAAAGCACCCAAATCACAACTAACTTCTGAACAACCATGGACAAAACAAAAAATGTATAAGCTTACCAAAAAAATATACCTTACATCCAAAGACAGAGAGGCAATGAGACACTAGGAGGAATGCAGTCCAGTATAATCAAATTCCATACCTGCCACATGGGTGGCCCACAAACTGGAAAATAATTTGACTACAGAAATCCTCCCCCAGGAGTGAAAGTCCTGAGCCTCATGTCAAGCTTCCCAGCCTGGGGTTCCGGCAGCAGCAGGAGAATTCCTTTAGAGAATCTGGATTTGAAGACCAATGGGGATGCCAAAGGACCGAGGCAAACAAAAACTTCATTCTTGGAGGGCTTACAAAAGTCCTGTGTACACAGGTACCAAGAGAAAATAGCAGAGACCTCATAAGAGACTGGGCCAGACTCAACTACTAGTATTAGAGGGTCTCCTACAGAGGTGGGTAGTGCCTGTGGCCCACTGTGAGAACAAAGATAGTGCAACATCTGGGGGGTACTTGTTGGTTGTGAGCCCTCCTAGAGGCCACCATTTCCACCCCAAGACCAGCCCCATTCAACAGCTTGGAGGATCCAGTGCTAGGATGTCTCAGGCCAAACAACAAACAGGATGGGAACACCGCCCCATGAATCAGCAGACAGGCTGCTGAAAATCTTCCTGAGCATGGCCCTGCCCACCAGAGAGACAAACACAGCTCCACCCAATAGTGGGAACGGAGCCCACACATCAGGAAGCCTTCAAAAACCTCTTAGCCTCATCCACCAGAGTGCAGAAAGCAGAAGCAAGAGCTACAGTTCTGCAACCTGCATAATGGAAATTCCAATCACATAAAGTTAGACAAAACGAGACTGCAGAAGGATATGTCCTAGTTGAAAGAACAAGACAAAATCCTAGAACAGCAACTAAGTGAAGTGGAGATAGGCAATCCACCTGAAAAAGAATTCAGAGTAATGATAGCAAAGATGATCTAAGATCACAAAAAAGAAGGGAGGTACAGATCAAGGAGATGAAAGAAATGTTTAACAAAGACCTAGAAGAACTAAAACACAAAGAGATGAACAATACAATAACTGAAATGAAGAATACACTAGAAGGAGTCAATAGCAGAACAACTGAGGCAGAAGAACAGGTAAGTGAGCCGGAAGACCGGATGGTGGAAATCACTGTGGCAGGACAAAGGATAAAGAAAAAAAGAAATGAAGACAGTCTGAGAGACTTCTGAGACAATGCTAAATATCGGAATAGATAAGAGCTGAAAACTTCCCTAACAATGAAAAGGAAATAGTCACCCAAGTCCAGGAAGCACAGAGAGTACCAGGTAGGATAAATGGAAGGAAGGACATACTAAGATACATAGTAATCAATCTGACAAAAATTAAAGAAAAATATATTGAAATAACAAGGCAAAAGTGACAGATAACATACAGGGGAATTCCCATAAGGTTATCAGATGATTTCTCTGCAGAAGCTCTGCAAGTCGCAAGAGTGGCATGATATATTGACAATAAAGAAAGGGAAGAACCTATAGCCAAAAATACTCTACCCAGCAAGGCTCTCATTCAGATTCAGCAGAGAAATCCAAAGCTAGCAAAAACAAAAAGAATGCAACACCACTAGACCAGTTGTGCAGCAAATGCTAAAGGAACTTCTCTAAGTGAAAAGGAAATGCCACTATGAGAAACAAGAAAATTGCTAATGGAAAAGCTCACCGTGAAACTCCTGTTTATGAGTGCAGGCAAGAAATCATCTGCACAAAAATGTGATATCAAAACTGGCAATTATGAGAAGAGAGTACAAATGCAGGATACAGAAATTCATATAAAATTAAGACCAACTTAATATTGTTTCCATAGAGAATGCTATATCAAAACCTCATGGTAACCACAAACCAAAAATCCATGATAGTTACAAACACACAAAAAAGAAAAAGGAACCCAACACAACACTAAAGTTAGAAACCAAATCACAAGAGAACAAGAGTGGAAGGCAAGAAAAAGACCTAAACAAAACAAATCCAAAACAACTAAGAAAATGGTGAAAGACTATATATATTGCTAATTACCTTAAATGTAAATAGATTAAATGCCCCAATCAAAAGACACAGACTGACTGAAGGAACACAAAAATAAGACCCATATTTATGTTGTCTATAAGAGATGTACTTGAGATCTGGGGACACACAAAGACTGAGGGTATGGCTGGAGTAGCAATATTCATATCAGAAAAAACAGACTTTAAAGATTGTTACAAGAGACAAAGAAGGACACTACATAGTGATCAAGGGATTGATCTATGAAGAATATAGAACAATTGTAAATATATATGCACCCAGCATAGGAGCACCTGAATATATAAGGCAAATATTGACAACTATAAAGGTAGAAATTGACAGTAACACAGTAAGAGTGAGGGACTTAAAAAAATTATTTTAATTGGAGGCTAATTATTTTACAATATGCTACTGGTTTTTTGCCATACATTGACACGAATCAGCCATGGGTGTACATGTGTCCCTCATCGTGAACCTCCCTCCCACCTCCCTCCCCACCCATCCCTCAGGGTTGTCCCAGTGCACTAGCTTTGAGTGCCCTGTTTCATGCATTGAGCTTGGACCGGTGATCTATTTCACATATGGTAATATGCATGTTTCAATGCTATTCTCTCAAATCATCCTACCCTCGCCTTTTCCCAAAAAGTTCAAAAGTCTGTTGTTTATATCTGTGTCTCTTTTGCTGTCTTGCATATAGGGTCATCATTACCATCTTTCTAAATTGCATATATATGCATCAGTATACTGTGTTGGTGTTTTTCTTTCTGGCTTACTTCACTCTGTTTAATAGGCTCGTTTCATCCACCTCATTAGAACTGATTCAAATGCATTTTTTAAATAGCTGCTAATATTCCATTGTGTATATCTACCACAGCTTTCTTAATCTTTTGTCTGCTGATGGACATCTAGGTTGCTTCCACGTCCTAGCTATTGTAAACAGTGCTGCGATGGACATTGGGGTACATGTGTCTCTTTCAATTCTGGTTTCCTCGGTGTCTATGCCGAGGGATTGTTGGGTCACATGGCAGTTCTATTTCCAGTTTTTAAAGGAATCTCTACAATGTTCTCCACAGTGGCTGTACTAGTTTGCATTCCCACCAAGAGTGTAAGTTCAGTTCAGTTGCTCAGTTGTGTCTGACACTTTGCGACCTCATGAGTCACAGCACGCCAGGCCTCCCAGTTCATCACCATCTCCCGGAGTTTACTCAGACTCACATCTGAGTCTGTGATGCCATCCAGCCATCTCATCCTCGGTTGTCCCCTTCTCCTCCTGCCCCCAATCCCTCCCAGCGTCAGAGCCTTTTCCAGTGAGTCAACTCTTCACATGAGGTGGCCAAAGTACTGGAGTTTCAGCTTTAGCATCATTGCTTCCAAAGAAATCCCAGGGTTGATCTCGTTCAGAATGAACTGGTTGGATCTCCTTGAAGTGCAAGGAACTCTCAAGAGTCTTCTCCAACACCACAGTTCAAAAGCATCAATTCTTCAATGCTCAGCCTTCTTCACAGTCCAACTTTCACATCCATACATGACTACTGGAAAACCATAGCCTTGACTAGATGGACCTTAGTTGGCAAAGTAATGTCTCTGCTTTTGAATATGCTATCTAGGTTGGTCATAACTTTTCTTCCAAGGAGTAGGCATCTTTTAATTTCATGGCTGCAGTCACCATCTGCAGTGATTTTAGAGCCCAAGAAAATAAAGTCTGACACTGTTTCCACTGTTTCCCCATCTATTTCCCATGAAGTGATGGGACCGGATGCCATACTTCTTCTCATCTAATATAGATGTATTTTATTTCTTTTCTTACCTAATTGCTTTGGCTAGAATTTCCAATACTATGTTAAATAGAAGAGGCAAGTATGAGTATTCTTGCCTTGTTCCTAAATTTTGAGAAATGGCTTTCATATTTTCACCATTGAGTATGATGTTAGCTGTGGATTTCTCATAAATATCCTTTATTATGCTCATTTATATTCCATCAGGGATCTTAGTTTTCTGAATGCTGGGTTTTAAGCCAATTTTTTCACTCTCTTCTTTCACTTTTATCAAGAAGCTCTTTACTTCTTCTTCATTTTCTGCTATAAGGGTGGTGTCATCTGCATATCTGAGGTTATTGATATTTCTCTAGGCAATCATGATTCCAGCTTGTGTTTCATCTAGCCTGGCATTTTGCATGATGTACTCTGCATATAAGTTAAATAAGCAGGGTGACAATATACAGCCTTGACATACTCCTTTCCCAATTTGGAACCAGTCTGTTGTTCTATGTCCACTTCTAACTGCTGCTTCCTGACCTGCATACAGGTTTCTCAGGGGGCATGTCAGGTGGTCTGGTATTCCCATCTCTTTCAGAATTTTCCACCGTTTGCTGTGATCCACATAGTCAAAGGCGTTGGCATAGTCAATAAAGCAGAAATATATGATTTTCTGGAATTCTGACAGTCTACAGTTCTTGAGATTGCAAAGAGTTGGACATGTCTGAGCATGTACATACACTCATCAAAAGTACTGTCTAGCACCTACGGTATTCTACTCAGTTAGTATAGAAGGTGAGATAAAATTATCTCAGACAAGCAAATCTAAAAGTTTTCATCAGTAACAAACCTATGCTAAATGAAATTTTGAAGAGCCTTCTTGAGGTGGAAAGAAGAACCTATGGAAAATAAAAAATCTCAGGTTGGATGGAGAAGTACTGTACAAATTATTGAGTTTTGGTGTTTATTTAGATTTCTTTTGTGGAGCTATGGTGTATTAAGAAGTTAAAGTCATACATTTGGAACATTTTAAAAAGAAAGAAAAAAGCACAGAAAATATGGAAAAATCAGCCCTTATCTTGGTACTTTGGCCAGCATACATTTTAACCTTAATATGTGGTTTTTAAATGGTAGAATATTGACAATTTATTAATTTGTTCAACAAATCTTTGTATATCATCAATGCCTGATGGTATCTAAATTTTGTTTGATTAAAACAAAATCTTTTACTTTATGTATGACAATTCATAAATGCCTATTATACATAAATGCCTTGTACAATAATTCTAGTGACATGGAATTCCAATTAAGTGCATTATACATTAGGAACTTTATGATCCTGTATTTTAAATTTTGAAATACAAACAGCCCTTAGATGGGTAAATAGTGAATCATTGAAAATCTCAAG
>SJYC01046117.1:0-13110 GCA_006408675.1 Madoqua kirkii
TTTTTAAAATTTTAATCACTTGGTGAAAACCACATATAACATATATATATATATATATATATATATATATTCCCATTTCCTCCAAAGACCACAAAATACATTTTCAATGAAAAGGAAACTGGCAGAACTTCAGTTTGACCCCAATTCTTTAACTGATACTATATTTCAGGACCATATTTTAGGACAGCTCTACTTTGAAGATAGAGGAGGGTCTTGCCTCATCCAGGAAAGCACACTTGAAGATCTTACCCTTTAAACAATGAAAGGAGGGAGGAGCATGTTTTGATCATCCAATCTGCCTTGTCTGTAATCATCCCTCATTCCTGAGCCAGTGGATTGGACACAGCACCACTGCCTCCTTCCTAACCGAGCTACTGACTAGCATGTATTTCATTAGCCTTCAGGATGACTTCCTACCATTTCACTTAATGAGAGTGTCAGGACCTCCATCTGAAGCCCTCCCATTTTCCCTCAGTGCCTGCCCACTCCCCTTCCTGCCTCCCTGCTTTTCTCCCTCTTTCTCCTTCTCATCCTTATCACAGACTTCTGATATTCTCGGATGAGTGGCAGCTGGAAGCCTGCACCCTTCTCAGGTGCAGACAGAGCCCACTGCAGGGCACGTACCCGTGTTTCTGGCTGTGATCTTGGAACTGTGTCTCAGCAGACGGACAAACACATTGCTGTTGCAGTGGTTCACCAACTGCAGGCGGAGACCTCTCCGAGTCTGGATCTTGACCAAGCATTTTGCCATTACTGTGTCTTCAGTTCTCCGTGTCTCCTCTGCCTGTCATGGTCCAGGGCAGCTACCACCAGCCATAGTGGCTTTGACCTTTCACTAACTGTCCATTCTGTTTTAAAGGACCGAGGTAGGGCCCACTGAATGAATCAAATGTCAGGCTCCTAATGCAGCCAACAGAAATAACTCAGGAGGGATCAGCATGGGGCCAGAGGAGGGAGGGGGATGCTATTTTTAAATTCTCCACTCACTCCCTTGACAAACAATGAAATAATATACAACATCCTTATCCTAGCCAATTCGAAACCATCCAGGCCAGAGGACCCCAGCCCAATGTCCTACAGCGTCCTAGGAACTGAATGCCTCCCCCACCCCATAAAAATAAAACAATACCGAGGCAACTCTCCTTTAGGATGGAGAAACAACCCACCTTGATTTCTTTTAAAAAATATTTGAATCTTTATTATGTTCTAGAGCAGTGCTTTCCAATAAAAATAAAATGCAAGCCACGTTAAAGAACAAAAAGGAAACATTTGAAAAGCGAAGGAAATAAAATTAATTTTAATGATGTGTTTTATTTGAAGCCAAGATATCTAAACTAGTATCATTCACCATGTAACAATATCAAAATAATAAAATAATTTAGATACTTTTTGGTACTAAGTCTTTGAACCTTGTGTGCATTTGCACACTTACAGCATGTCTCAATTCGCAAACAGCAGGACATGACTTAGCGACTGAACAACATTCCCAATGCTCAGCAGCCACGTGAGATTGCCGTATTAGACAGCACAGCTCTGGACAAAGTGCTGAGGACCTCATGGCATTATCTCTGTCCTCACAAGGATGCTAAAATGTCCCTTTTGGGAAAGAAAAGGAAACAGCATCCTGGAAAGAGTAACTGACTTGACCAAATTCACAAAGTAAGTGGCAAAGCCATGACTTGAACCTAAGCATCCAATACCAGTTGACTAAGAAGACAGTCTCCCAGGAGGACAGCTGCTGGTACCCCTTTTCTAACCTCATGTTTCAAATGTAGGATCTGAATACAATGTAATTCTCTGTCTCAAGACTTTGAAAGTCCTGCACTCTTACCTCTGAGCATGAAATGTGCTTGTATCCCAGAGTTAGAGTTCTGGGAGCAAAATGTTTTCAATATTTTAGGAATATTGAAAAATTCCTATATTTGAAAATATTTTAGCTGATTAGTAACTGTGCCCCATATACTGTCATTCAGTTCTATGTCTTGGCTGGTACATTTTCTTACTTTCATTTTTAGAAGAAAAAAATTTTTCCTCCCACTATTAGGCATATATGCATTTTTCTTCTTTAAATAGCTACTGAGGGCAAAAGATAATTTTCTAATAAAAATATTCTTTTTTCCTCCTCTCTTGACAAAATAAAACATTATATGCAGAACAGTCTATTGAAATTATGCATTGTTATATCTCACTGTGGGAATATAAATTGATATAACATTTCTGGAAAAAAAGTTTAGCAAAATACATTGAGTTTTATAAGCATGATATCTGTTGACTCAAAAATTCCACTTTTAGGAATTTAGCCTGAGGAAATAATGAGAAATGTTGACAAAAATTTATGGACAAAGATTTTCATCACAGTGTCATTTATTGTAGCGAAAAGAAAAAAAAGTCAATCTAAATTTCCAGTGGGAAAATGATTAAATACATGTGATGGAATATTGTACCTCCATTAAAATGTATGTTTAGGAGTTAATGATGTGAGGAAAAGCTTGCAATATATTGATTACTGGAAGAAGCAGTTTATGTAAGCAGTATGACCTCAACTATATAAAAAAGTACACTACAGACCAGGCTATAAATTTTGATAGGGGAGAATGGGGAGGCCAGCTATATACTGTAGGTGGAGGTCACTTCTAGATATTTCCCAGAGGGCTCCCTCTCCCCACCCACAGGTTATCAGTTCCAGTTTCAACAGGGCAGTTCCTCCTCTCACCAGAGTTAGTCAATTTCCAAACTTGACTCTTGAAAATACTCCTAAAAATTTGCAATATCTTCACCCCTTTGCAATTCACTTTTTGATATAATACTGAGCAGAATCCCTATTTATAAAAAGATAGGCTGCACAGACATGGGGCCTTGGGACAGTACCTGCTAGGCCTTCCCTCACTAGCCACCAACAGCAGTTCCTGAAAAACTACTGAAAATTTTTAGGATACTGAAAACCAAATTGGAAAGCCCCCATGCCAAATGAATCAATACTGGGCAGGAGCACAGATCGAGGATTTTAAAAGCTTAATGTGGGCTCATTGGCATGGCAGTAGACCAGGCCTGAGATATTGAGAAAACCTCCCTTTGTCTATTGGCGTGTAATATAGATGAATCTGTGTGTTTATCATTATAAATAAAGACAACATGATGTGACTTGACAGCACACTCTAAACAAAAAAAAACCCTAAGCAACAACAAAAACCAAAATGAAAACCCCTAAAAGCAAATAAAAAACCTGAAACAAAACCACCACCATCCCTTATATCTGTTCTTTTCCACGGAGAGTTATTCTCTTTTAATTCTCAAGCTTCAAGTTTCACTATAGTTTTGAAGTGTCTCCTTTTTTAGTAACTATAAGTAATGATAAAAAAATGTTTTGCATCTCATGCATGTAAAATTTTTTTCTTACTTTTACTTGTTCCCACTCTTTAAGTTACTTTTCAGATATCTTAAGTATGATTATTTTACCCTCTTTCTTCAGGGACCTTCAGCTTTTATTTAGAGGGAAGGAACCTAGCAGGACCTGCATCCCATATTATCCCAGCCATTTCTGTCTACCTTGCCCTGTTCTACCCAGAGGTGTGGCTACATTTCAAGAGGAAGAAACAAAGGGAAGCAGAGCCAACCCAAGGATTCTGGGAGAAACTGCCCAAGAAGCTTGTTCTTGTTCTAGGCACTGTGCTCATAGACCCAACAGCAATAGCACAACATTTGGATGCCCTTGAACACCCTTCCTGTTTAGATTTGTCTTGCTTGTTTGAAGAATCAGGAATGCATGTCTGGGCAGTGACAAGAAGCTAAAGAAAGCAGCAGATATGTGTGAAGAGAGGAATTGATTTTCCACAATGAGATGCCAGAAACACTGATAAATCAGGAAGAAGCCACAGCAGAAGAGAGTTCAATGATAAGAGCTATTCATAAGCCTGGATTTCATGTCTGCTCTGGGGACAAACTTCCTGGCACAGATTTGAGGCAAGAGGACAAGTCTGTCTTTGCTTTGTGGGTGACTGGGAGCTACTACATGACTTGGAATCCTAGGGCATCCAAAAATGGAGACAATTAATCTCCCACGGGTGTTAGGACAAGGAAATGAGACTGACTCTATCAACTGCCTTGCACAGTGCTGGCTCCCGGTTGGTGAAGAACTTATAGGAGTTATAGAAAGTAAAAGTAAAAGCACAACCTCTGGGTTCTAATCCTGGCTGAACCATTTATCTGACTTCAGTTTCCATGCCTGTAAACTGAGCAGAGCAAAGGTAGAACCCTTCTCCCAGGGCTATTAGGAGGATTAATGAAGGTGATCCATGAGGCATGTTCAGATCAGGGGCTATCACAGGAATTACTCAAGAAAAACTACTGATGTTTCCTAACACATGCTCTCTCCTTTACTCAAGGGAAAGACAGTGAGGGTTTTAAATAGTCTGGATTTTCTCCCTTCTGTCAGCCATCTGTTTCTAACATTTCCAGTTACTTTTCCCTAAATGGGGCTTCCCTGGTGGCTCAGATGGTAAAGCGTCTGCCTGCGATGCAGGAAACCTGGGTTTGATTCCTGCTTCGGGAAGATCCCCTGGAGAGGAAAATGGCAATCCACTCTAGCATTCTTGGGAGAGCCGGGTTCGATTGCTGGTTCCGGAAGATCCCCTGGAGAGGAAAATGGCAATCCACTCCAGCACTATTGCTTGGAAAATCCCATGGATGGAGGAGCCTGATAGGCTATAGGCCATGGGGTTGCAAAGAGTTGGACACGACTGAACGACTTCACTCAGCATTGCAGGCTGTTAAGTTTACCTGACCAGCCCTGTGACCTCAGGAAAGCTATATAAGCTTGCTGAAGTGTAGTTTTCTGCCTGTAAAATAGTACTGATGTTGACATTCATGTAACTGAGTGCCTGATAAGTAACAGGCACAGTAAATGCTAGCTACTCTATCATCATCAATATCATGTACCTTATTAGTATTTTTGAAAACTAACAAGTTTCACAGGTACAGTAGGTTTAGCTTTTAGTTAAAATAGTTATGGAGATTCACTGAAATTTTAGCTGACTGCTAACTCCAGTTAGGAAGATAATAAAAAGTTATTGCACACATTAAATGTTCTTCATAATAAATGTAGACATCAAGTATCAGTTACTTGATACTTGATGTCTCTGTTTATTTGATGCCTTAATTTATTTGAGGTCTAAATTATTTGAAAATCCTTGGCACTGTCACATATCATATTTTATCATATAAAGAAATATAATAATGTTATAAAATATTTTAATAATATTTTGTGATACAGTGGGTATATTCTTAGATATATAATAACAAGAAATGGAAGCAGTTCCCAGCACCACTACGTGACAGGGCTATTCAACCAGGTAGTCAATCAGTTGTATAATTCAATTTCCTCCTTTGTAAAATGAGACAACATTATCTGTCCTACCCATTTCAAAGAAATGGTCATGCGTCTCAAATTATAGTAATTCATGGAAAAAACTCTGAAAATGTGTAAGACGCTTTGGCATATTGGATACTCTTCCTCTTATATCTCCCTTATCAGATGAAGCACTCATTGAGTGCCTCCTCCCTTTAACACAAGAGTACTGCTCAGTGGGGCCAGTCATCACACGCAGTAGTGGGAGAAAGGCCAACAAGCCTCCTGAAGAATTACAGATGCAGACAAAACAGAATTCAGACAGCGCGGCTGGGCTCTCCTCAACACCACTGTGGGGGAAAGAGAACACTCTTCACAGGAACTTCATGGCTATAAATAGAGCAGCGGTCCCCAATCCTTCTGGCAGCAGGAACCTGTTTCGTGAAAGACAGTTTTTCCACAGATGGGAAGGGATGGTTTCAGGATGACTCAAGCTCATTACATTTATTGTGCACTTAATAATTTCTATTATTATTACATGCACTCCACTCCAGATCGTTAGGCATTAGATCCCAGAGGCTGGGGACCCCTGCTGTAGAGGATTCTAACATGGGACTCATCTGTTTCCCTGACCATCCGATACACTGACAACTGTGGCATCTCTAAATAGGGAGCTTATGCGAGCTGTGTCAGAGAGGGACAGACAAGAGGGGGAGAGACAGTAAGAGAGACAGGAAGGGCGGACGGAGTCTCACAGCCCTCTGTCTGCTCAGACCACTGGTGACGATTTCCAGACAGGCAGGAAAAACAGACTGGACGCTCCCTCAGACACTGCTCTGCTTTCGCTTCCTGCCTCCTTGTGTTCTGATCCTGGCTTTTTTACCCCAAACTTAGAGAATTAATATTCTTGAAAATAAATCTTAGGCGGTAGTTATTATTATTATTATCAAAAAAGCACTACCTGCACAGTGCAGGGAAGTAGAGAACTACCAGAAGGTAGGAAATGGGGGGAGGAGATCCCAGTAGTCCCTCAAAGGTGACAGCCCAGAGAAAACTGCCGCTGACATGTGCTGTTTCCTATCAGACCTGCAGGAGTTTTAAGTTCAAAGGGTTGCAAACACAATTAAAATACTTACAAGTTGGTGAGGCCTAGAGAAGTCATAATGGAGTATGAAATTTTAACCTCAAAGCCAAAGATACCATGTGTTGTGCTATAAATCATTCTGTGTGATGTTTTAAAACTTTTAAAACTGTATTTTTTCTTTACAGTACTAAAATCAGAGCTATCACTCCTCTGACAAAGGTCCATATAATCAAAGCTGTGGTTTTGCCACTTGTCATGTATGGATGTGAGAGCTGGACCTATAAAAAAGGCTGAGCACTGAAGAATTAATTGATGCTTTTGAACTGCGGTGTTGGAGAGACTCTTGAGAGTCCCTTGGACTGCAAGGAGATCCAACCTATCAGTCCTAAAGGAAATCAGTCCTGAATATTCATTGGAAGGACTGATGATGAAGCTGAAGCTCCAATACTTTGGCCACCTGATGTGAAGAGCTGACTCACTGGAAAAGACCCTGATGCTGAAAAAGATTGAGGGCAGAAGGGGGCGACAGAGAATGAGATGACTAGATAGCATCACTGACTCAATAAATATGAGTTTGAGCAAACTCCAGGAGACAGTGAAGGACAGGGAAGCCTGACGTGCTGCAGTCCATGGGGTTGCAAAGAGTCAGACACAACTCAGCAACTAAACAACTGACTTTCTGAGTGCTATTTACCAAGATCTGAGCAAGCTCAGTTTGCCTATGCTCTCCCTCCCTTCTTCTCTGACAGAGTACCCACGAAGGGCTGCTTTAGAAGATTCTCTTTGAACACAAACAAGCCTGCATCCATGTGAGCCAGTTCACAAACTGGATGGCTCATCTTTAATTCATCCAACAGATACTCCCTGAGCACTTAAGTATGCCAGGCACTGGCCCAGACACTTGGAATACAGTTGAGTCTGAGCCTGATTATGGTCTTGGCCCCATCCTGGAAGGTGATACAGATGTGTAACAAGTAAACCAACACACAGACAAGATAACGTGAGTGCTATGAAGGGAATAATAGGATTCGTCATTGGTAATTTGGCAGGAGTAGGGTTTGGGGGGTAAAGCTTCAGATGGAGCTGCTGTGGAAAGATCGTCTTAGGGTGATAGTTTACCCTGCATCTGAAGAGGAGACAGACGGATCCATTGTTGCAAAGGTACCTTATCATATACTGAATGCTTCTCTGTCATGCAGAAGTTTATTTAGGGGTTCCTTTCTGGCCCCCAAGTCAGAGTTTTCATTACTTTTGCTTTACAGTGATGATAGGTTAGCAGCAGGCTTTGGTCTAAGCCCTTAATATATATTCTCTTGGGGATGCTGATCTTATTTTTCAGAGTATCTTTGTCTTTTTCATATTAAAAAATGTATTTTCTATTTCTGTGGGTCAATTAATACTCATGACAACCTTGTTAACTAGGGTTATTATCTATAAATTTTACAGATAAGAGAACAGAGGCTTAAAGATTAGGAGCTACTTTCTATGAAAATAAACATCATACCCTCTCCCAAACACACAGCATCACCCTTTTTCTAGACAGTCACCCACCCTGTCAATTCCACCTCCTAATTCTGCTTCCTCAATCACGTCCCAGTCCTAGCCACCTCTTTGGAGTCTGATGTAGCTGCCCTCTCACCCTCTGCACATCCATCTCAGGGCATCTAGATACAAAGCAAGTTTTTAAAAACACTAATCTGTTCACTTCACTTACTTAAAACTGTCAGATAGCTTCTTTCAGACATACCCAGCAGGGATTTTCTTGGAACCTTTAGCTCATAAATTTAGAACAAAATCTTAGTGATAATTTCTCATGGACACAGAATCTTAACAACAAAAGACTGATTTCATATACCTAATGGAAAATCTAAAGATGAAGAACAATACACAGCATTTGCTTAAATTACCTTCCCAATTAGATTCCAAAGTATGATGCTAGAAATGTCTCTAGAGCTTCAGGAGAAAAGGTATTAACTTTTGAAGTGAATGAGCTTAATGTTTTGTCTTCTAGGATTCTTTTTTTTTTCATTTTCTGGTATTCCAGGTTCTATCAGTTAAATCAAACAGGAAGGGTACCCACGGTGAGGTGAAGGGCAGGATAAGCCGAACTCTATGAAAGCCTGAGAAGTAGCATGAGATGCTCTAGCTACAAGGAAATGGGCATCTCAGCCTCTATTTCCAAATCTCTTCTGCCAACCAGAAAAGTCATGAAGGACCCACTGAAGACTGAGAATCACAAGGCCTGCTGACAGCTCTAAGAACTTCCCACAATCCCTCATGTTTTCCTAACTTTCCAATAAAATGTGATTTGCATTTTAGAGCATATCATTCCAAGCAGTCAGTTTTCCATTAGAAATAAAAGTTAAAAAAAAACATGTTCATGAGAAGACAGATGTATTGCTGGGCTACTACCTCTATCTTCCAAAGAATGAATTTAGTCTCTGCCCCTCCAAAATTGACTCTAAGATTTCTGAACAAAATGTTTACAATGAGCATACTCTGTTTGAACAGGGAAATGTTTACATACTGAAAAAAATAGAAATAGAGCAAAGAATATAAAAACTAACAAGTTATTTTTAAATGACATAAAAAGCCTAATATGCATTGTACTTACGAATTCTCAGTGGAAGCAGGTTAGAACTCTGAGTTTTTTGTTTTATTCCATAGCATGGCTTATATGTAACCTTAGGGCTTAGGGTCAGGAACAGAAAAGTCAGCTAGACTGTCTCCCTTTCCATTAACCATCCACTGTTTAGTGAGAAGATCCCAGGCATTGTGCAGGGAGGGGCATGCAGTTAGACCAGACATGTAAACTGATGGTTAGAAAGAGGGGTTTTAGGAATCAAATATAAGTGGCACCTCCAGAGAAATGGACAGCAGAGTGGTAGTTACCAGGATCTGTGGGCGTGGGGATGTGGAGATACTTGTCAGAGGATACAAACTTACAGTTGTTAGATTAACAAGATTTGGGGATCTAATGTACAGTATGGTGATTATAGCTAGTAATGCAATATTATATACTTAAATATTGCTAAGAGTCAATCTTATGTTCTCACTATAAGAAAGAAATGATAATTATGCTATGGGAGGGAAGTGTTGGCAAACTCTATGGTATCATCATTTTGTACCATATAAATGTATCAAATCAATACACTGTACATCTTAAATTTATACACGGTCATATATAATTATGTCTCAATGAAGATCATAAGAAGAATAAATGCAAGAATGAAAGAAAAGAAAGCTATTAATACTTTCTTCAAAGCCAGGAGCATGTCACAGGGCAGGAGCCACTTGACAAAACAGTATGGACTGAGCCAGTGGAGCAGAGGAAAGTTGGAAGAGCAGCCCCAGCAAAGGAAACAGCAGAGAGGATCCTGTATGGGTGCAGAACTGGGTGGGGGGATGGGTGGAGAGCTGCAGTTACAGAATGATGAGAGGGTCAGGCAGGACCAATGGAGGGAAATATGGTGAGTCTGGACCAGACTGTGAGCAGCCATGAACACCAGGGCTGGACTCTGCTCCACAGTCAATGGGGAAAGTTCTAGAAACTACTTCTAATAAGGGTGATGGCTTTAGCAGGAGTTTAGAGAATGGGTTAGATGAAGATAAATAAGGAAGATACTGCAGTGTCCTCAGAGAGAGAAGAGGGGACCTGGAATGAAGATGTAACAGCAGGCTGAAGAGTTGGGGCAATGTCAGTTACTCCTGGGATGAACCTGACAGGGGTGGCCGAGTCAATGTGGGCATGGGAGAGGTATCAAGGCAAAGGTGGCTTCCGGATCTTTGGCTGGGGCAACTTCATGGATATTCTGTCATTCACCAAATCAGAGGAGGGGCAATTTGGAGACTGGGATTTGGGGAAGGAAGAAAACATGAGAGTAGTTATAAGCCCATTAAGTTTGATGGGTTAGCGGTGAGCTATTCCATGGCATCCAAGTAGAGGTGGCCAACAAGCAGAGAGAGTGCAGGGTGGCAGCGTGGGGCTAAGCACTAATACAAGGAGGCTAATCCAAGAGAAACAGAGAGAAGGTCAAGATCACTCTCATTAGTGAAAACACTGCATTTTGAATCCTGCCTCCTTATTCCAAGTTCAGTGGTCTCCATTTCCAAACACCAGTGAAAAGCAAGCTTTACTGTCTTCCAATGGTGGTTAAGATAATGTTTTAAAATAACTAATTGAATAATTCACCCATGCTCATGAAAGTCCAGGAAGCCTTTTTTTGATCCTCAGCCCAGATAGCAAACTTAACCCACCCAACAATAAAACAACCACCACAAAGACTTAACTGTAAATCTCACAAACCATTCTCCAAGACAGACAGACCTCCCCCAACTGCAAACTGCACAAAAGGAGCCACACTCTAAGTAAAGGAAAACTGAAGGGGTCACAAGTAGAGGAGAGTGTAGATAAGAGACCTAATCTGCAAGTATCAGGTAGCATTCGCTGATAGCAACAAGGTGCCCCATGGGTGTCATCACCCAACAAGCCACCCATCAATCGTGCAGATGCAGAGTTGTCCATTCCCCTCCTATTCACTGGCCCATGGCATACTTAAAACCTTGTAAATAAAGATATGGCCTGAATACCTATAGATATCCTCTATAGGATGGTGGTAACATGAAGGAAACCTTCCAGAGCTCTCCATACATGGAACCAGATGAAAATCTCCCACAGACATTGGATAGGGACTAGGAATTTCACAGCTATAATGCATTCTTCGAAAAAATGTATGAGGAATTTCCCTGGAGAAGAATTTAAGCCATCTCTCTAAGACGACCTATAATTTAGATTTTTCCCTCCATATAAATGAAGAGCTTTTCCCCTATCCTGGTCAAACCCAGGACTTAAAATTTTGAGATGTTCCATAACTTAGATATATCAAGGCAATTTACGCACAGTGGAGTTTCATCACATGCCAACCTAGGTGCCCAGAGGTTTTCCTGGAAGAAACAGGTGCCAAGGCTGTCCTTACTGGCCCCAGTTAGCACAGCTGCCTTCGTCTGCTTACGACTCTCAACCAGGAGTCTATTTCCTTTGCCTCTGTACAGGGTGAATTTGTTTTCTCATCACTTCTGCTATATTATTTCACTCCCTCCAGGCAAAAGTCACCATTACAGATAAACCATTTTTGTCTGAGAGGGGAAATTGAATTGGGCTGCGTTAATAAATGGAGCTCTATTTTTTCCCCCATATTTCCCAACAGCTTTACAAATGGTATTAAGAATCAGGCATCTGTGTCTCTCTGTTGGGAAAAATTCAGGCTCTTCTGGAACTACGGACTCCTTATATTGCTGCTCTGTAACCAAGGCGCTAGAGGCATCAAGTCTCAGTCCTTCACCCAACACAGCAGCCTGGAGCCTCTCTCTCTTGCATTTTAATTATATACTCAAGATGAGAAACACAAAGGGCCAAGAAATGCAAGAAAAATGTCTAGCCACTCTAAACCACTTTACAGTTTTGTAAAGCTACAATAAGAGACATTCATATATTTAATTGGGTGGGAGGTAAGAGAATGAAAGATACTTTTGTATATTATGTGATTAATAATGTATATATCTTAAAATTGTGACTTACTTCACTCTGCATGATAGTCTCTAGGTCCATCCATGTCTCTGCAAATGGCACAGTTTTGTTCCTTTTTATGGCTGAGTGATATTCCATTGAATATATGTACCACATCTTCTTCATCCATTCCTATGTTTATGGACATCTAGGTTGCTTCTATGTCCTGGCTATTGTGAATAATGCTGCAGGGAACACTGGGGTGCATGCATCTTTTGAACCGTGGTTTTCTCCGTGGTTTTCTTCAGATATATCCCCAGGGTTTGGATTGCTGAGTCATATGGTAGTTCTATTTTTAGTTTTTTAGGGAACCTCCAAACTGTTTACATTCCTATCAACAGTGTAGGAGGGTTCCCTTTTCTCCACACCCTTTCCAGCATTTATTGTTTGCATGCTTTTTTATGATGGCTATTCTGACCAGTGTGAGGCGATGCCTTGTTGTAGTTTTGATGTGCATTTCTCTAATAATTAGTGACACTGAGCATTTTTTCATGCATTTGTTGACCATCATGTATGTCTTCTTGTCAGAAATGTCTATTTAGTTCTTTTTCCCATTTTTTGATTGGGCTGTTTATCTTTTTGATATTGAGCTGGATGAGTTCTTTGTATAGTTTGGAGATTAATCCCTTGCATTTGCTTTATTTGCAAATATTTTCTCCCACTCTGAGGGCTGTCTTTTTGTCTTGTTTATGGTTTCCTTTGCTGTGTAAAAGCTTTTAAGTTTAATTAGGTCCCATTTGTTTGTTTTTATTTTCATCACTCTAGGTGGTGGGTTGAAAAAAGGTTTTGCTATGATTTATGTCATGGAATGTTCTGCCTATGTTTTCCTCTAAGAGTCTTATAGTGTCTGACCTTACATTTGGGTCTTTAATCCATTTTGAGTTTATTTTTGTATATGTCAGAAAAAGAAAAATGAGTATTGTATAATATCACTTACATGTGGAATCTAGAAAATGACATAGATGAATTTATTTGCAAAGCAGCAACAGAGATACAGACATAGAGAACAAAAGTATGGATACCAAGGGGGAAGGAGGAGTGGGATGAATCTGGATTGAGGTTGTCATACATACACTACTGTCTTATAAGACAGATAACTAATAAGAACAGAGAGCT
>SJYC01046118.1:0-11936 GCA_006408675.1 Madoqua kirkii
AGGGAGCTGAAACTTGAGGTAAGACTTAAAGAAACAGCCAACCATGCAAAGATCAAAGGAGAAACCTTTCTAGGTAAATATAGCAGCTGTTCAGAGACCATGTGGTGGCCACAAACTAAGAGGACCAGTGTGGAAGGAACACAGAGATTCAAGAGGAAAGCAGTAGAAAATGGTCTAAGGGTGGGTAGAGGGCCAAGCATGAACCTCAGAGGCCAAAGTGAAGAGCTCAGATTTTGAACCTAACTAGACACAAGTTCCACTTGTAAAAGATCACCCTGGCCGCTGTGTGGAAAACATGGGTGGGGGCAGGGAGCCAGTGCAGAAGCAGAGCTATTGTTATCTCCTGAGGGAAGCAAGAGTGCCTGCAGCCAGCATGACGTGGAGGCCATGATTCCGGGCTGCATTTTATTTTTATTTTTTTTATTTTTATTTTTTATTTTTTTATTTATTTTTCTTTTTTCTTTTTTTTTAAAATTTTTATTTTTTTATTTTTGTTTAATACTTATTCCATTTCACAGTACTGTATTGGTTCTGCCATACATTGACATGAATCATTTTAAAGTGAATAGGATTTTGCTGATGGATCTGACAATTTTGTATTTCATGGCACCACTGGCCAGTAGGAGATTAACCAGAGAAGATGGGCATTTAAAATCAGACCCATCTACTCAAGATGGGGCCAGTCCTGGGAAAAGTATTCTGGGGAAAAACAGAAGATGAGAGACATGACATACGAAGGGAGCTCCATGCAGGCTGTCCACCAGCGAAGTATGGTCCAGCCCCAGGGAGACGGGCCTTCAAGGTCCTGGAGGCATAGGGCTACCACCAGGGCTGGGACTAAGGAAGATAGCAAGGCTGGAGAAGACCAGGCAGGGTAATAAAGAAAGCAAGACTCACATCCTGTGCCACAGAGCTGGGCTTCCTCTTATTCATCCCCTCGCAGAGTAGGGTGAGATTGGCCCTGAAGTCAGGGCTGGAGCTAAGCCTGCATTTAGGGACCAAATCACGCAGCTGTAGCAGAGGGGCTCAGGCAGGAACTGACGAGCCCAGAGATCACAAGAGCCATTTTCTTTTTTCTAACATGGATACTCCTTCCTTTAATGGCAAAATCCAGTCTGTGTTCAAGTTATCATGTGGGTCATCCTTATAACCCTATTTGTTTCTCTTTAAGCCAGACCATTGACCCATTTAAAAATTTTTGTGCATGCTGAAGTGGAGATTGGGGGGTTAAAATTTTCCAATTGGACTTCTTTTCCAGGAGAAGACATTAAAGGATGTGAGGGCTCTTTTAAGTGAGGAAGTATTCATTTTATATTCTCTTTCAAGCTAGTTGCTATTAATTTTCAATTTCATGCTGGAAGTTTACAATTTACAAAAGGAAAAAAAATGTAACCCTGCTTTTATAGATCATGGTGCCACATGCTTACTGTTTCATTAACCACATTTAAAAAGATGTTTATACTTTTTCTTTTCTGAGGTAATGATGATCCAAAACCATGTCATTAAGAAGAGCGGGAATGTGGGGAAGCACCAGTGAAGGACGGAGTGTGGAGGAAACTTAGAAGCCATCTCACCTTGTTTTTAAAAGAGGAAATAAGATCCAGGTACTGCCAGTGTCCAGCATGTTCCAGAGAAGAAGTAAATATTTATCAAGTGAATGCATGAACTCCAGCCCTCTAAAATCTCTATCCAATGCTCTCTCTACTACCAGAGGATCCCCACTAAGGTTGTGTCCTGCATACATTCAGAAAGTCGAGTCCATCTTACTCCTGGGCATATATCTGAACAAAAATATTATTTGAAAAGATGCATGCACCCATATACTTATAGCAGCACTATTCATAACAGTGAAGACATGGAAACAAGCTAACTGTCCATCAACAGATGAATGGATAAAGAAGATGTGGTACATATGTAAATGTAATGTAAATGTAAATGGAATGGAATACTATTTGGCCATAAAAAGAATGAAACAATTCCATTTGCAGCAACATGGATTAACCTAGAGATTAGCATACTAAATGAAATAAGTCAGACAAAGAAAGACAAATACCATATGATTTCACTTATATGTGAAATCTGAAATAGGGCACAAATGAACCTATCTATAAAACAGGCTCACAGACATAGAGAACAGACTTGTGGTGGAAGGCAGGATGGATTGGGAGTTTGGAATTAGCTGCTGCTGCTGCTGCTAAGTCACTTCAGTGTCTGACTCTGTGCAGCCCCAGAGATGGCAACCCACCAGGCTTCCCCGTCCCTGGGATTCTCCAGGCAAGAACACTGGAGTGGGTTGCCATTTCCTTCTCCAATGCATGAAAGTGAAAAGTGAAAGTGAAGTCACTCAGTCATGTCCGGCTCTTCGCAACCCCATGGATTACAGTCCACCAGGCTCCTCCGTCCATGGGATTTTCCAGGCAAGGCAGATGGAAACTATTATATATAAGAAGAATAAACAACAAGGTTCTACTATATAGCACAGGGAACTATATTCAGTGTCCTGTACTAACCAGAATGGAAAAAATATGAAAAATATATATGTGTGCTAATGAATAACCTTGCTGTACAGCAGAAACTAGCAACACTGTAACTCAACTATACTTCAGTAAAATAAATTTTTAAAAAAAGAATGTGAAGGATGTTGAAATAACAGCGACAAAAAGAAAGTAGAGTCCAGCTCTCATGTAAATCGGGGATTCTGGGCAACCGCAGAACAATTCACCAAGAGTGACACAGCATCTACCGAAGAGCTTGGCTAAAGTCTAGACTGTGCTTGGGTGACACCCTGGTTTACTAGCGTGGAAGACTGAAAGTACGTAAAATGGCATGTCACCACTGTAACTAGAGCAGACAGATCTCACATCTATTTTAGGAATCTGGAGTTTTGGCATGAACAGGGATTTCAGAGTTTCAAAAACAAGCCCTTCATTTTATTCTTGGTGTGCTCATCAGTAAGATCTAGGGGGGAATATGTTTGCTCATACTTAAGAAAAAAAATGAGTATTTATAAATCAGACACACGTACAGCTATCAATTCTTTAAAAAAATTATTTATTTCTGGCTGTGCTGGGTCTTCGTTGCTGCATGGAGTTTTCTCTGGTGTGGAAGGGGGGCTACTCTCTAGCTGCGGTGCACTTTGCGGTGGCTTCTCTTCTGGAGCATGGGCTTTAGGCGTGTGGGCTTCAGTAATCGTGGCTCACAGGCTTAGCTGCCCCGTGGCATGTGGGATCTTCCCAGACCACAGATCAAACCCATGACCTTTGCATTGCAGAGCGGATTCTTAACCACTGGACCACTAAGGAAGTCCTGTGTATTGATGTATTACAACCTTTATAAAATCTACACAATAGAAATTGTTTGAGGATGTGATAAAAGCTAAATCCCTAGAAGTCTGAATAGTCATTTCCTCCACCCCAGTGGGCCACTGGGGAAACCCATGGTCTGGGAGCTATGGCTGCAGGCCTCCAGTTCTCCATCAGCCAAACCAAGAAGAAGGCTGCCCTACTTTGCAGATGGCATTCGGCATGCACCCCAGTGGACATGCCCAACATCGCGTCTTGTGCCAACTGACCAGAGCCTCTTTGCTGAACTCTGCCCATACTGTCCCAGACCTACCTAAAAGAGTGGAACTAGCATGTACTGCCCGACACTCTCTTTCACATAATTGGCACCAGGTCTTAACAGAAGAGGAAGGAAGGAAGGGAAGAAGGGAGATTCTGTGAGCTGCTGCCTTCATGTCAGCCTGGGCATCATAAAGCGTATTTACTTAACACTCACTACCAATCTGCTAATAAAAGCATGAGAAAATAGAATCCCATGCTGACTATGGAATCCAGAAAATTATAGCCTCTGCTTTCTAATGACAATGGCTTAGCAACATCTTCCCTTTTCTTCTCCTGCGGTTTCTTAGAGATGGTGGTGGGAGTGTTCTCTTGTCCAAATGCCAGAGCGGGATATCTTGCCTGGCACAGACCACACTGGCTTCACAGCTGCACACACTGGCGCTCTCGCCTGGCTCACATCCCAACCCTCAAGGAGCACAACCGAATTACTTCATGGGACACTTGACTGATATTTTTTTTACCCCAGCTGAAGCCTTTAAAGCAATTAATTATTAATACTTTGGTGCGGCAGCCAAGAGCCAACCTGAGCGGGAGCAGTGATGAGGAAAGCTCCGAACTAAATTGCTTTCACTAATAAGACAAAGATTCTCAGCACAAGACAATGAGTAATTAGAACTAGGCCTGGAGTGAGCTATTCTTTATTTAAGAGATTCAGCTTTAAAAATCAGAACATGATTCCCAGAGGGAGACAGCCTTCCTGCACGAAGGCTGTTTGCCCTGAAGCCCAGCTCTATCAGGAATTCTGTTTGGTCGGCACCTCTGTCCACAGTCTTCCCACCATGGGGACCCCGGGGAGGCGATGCTCCCAGTGGGTTGGACATTTCTGAGGAGACACTGGGTCCTGGCAGGCTGTGACTCAACCAAATGCTCAAACCCTGCCTTGAGTATGCAGCAGCACTTCTTACCACTCACACAAGTTCCCTACACTTACATAGAGTAAGATGTCTCTTTCGATAATTCATTTGATATGACTGAAAACTTAATGCAGTTCCCTAGTTAATGGATGTGTTTTCATAAGAAGTCAAACTGTTTTAGATGTGTTTGATGTCATGCAAGACACGAAAGCCAGGAATCTGATAATCAGAACCTGACCCCAAACCCAGACATACCTAGCTCTGTGACTTTGGGCAAACTGTGTCCTCTCTCTGGGTTTTCTCATCTGTAGATTCCCCAAAAAAGAGACCATGGGCTACCAGTCAGTTTGCCAACACTTGGGCTAGAACATCCTTAACATTCCTTCTAACCTCCAAAAGCTATGAAAAATATTTCTGTCTCCAAGTTCCCATTCTCACTGCAAAAGACCTCAAATCACAGTCCAGGAATCTGACCTTGACATTAGGCAAAAGGACTGAAGAATTTAGAGCTAGGAATCATTTGAGTGGGCTCAAGTCTTATCCTCTTGTCTTAGAGACGAAGAATATGAGGCTCCCAAAGGTGGGTGAGCCGAGACCAGAGCTTGTGTTTCTCTCTGCTGCAAGGCATTAGTGCAGAAACAGAACAGCTATATCCACAGCCCTGCTGTGTTTATGCCAAGGAGCAGGATATGTCTTAAAATGAACGATTTAAGAGATTTAGCCAACTACAGAACTGAGATGATGCACACACTGTTGGCATTGTATGATGTAAAAATACAAAATCCTGGCAAGATAAAAACACTTAAATTGCACCAGGAACCAAGCATTTAGCTTCCTTCCAGCAATGTAAACATTTCAAATTTCAAAGATCTCTTTCAAGTGAAATGAACTTACGAGTACGTAAGTCATCAGAAGATACCAGAAACCAAAGTTCCAAAGATGACAGAAACTCCAAAGAAAAGCACAAAGTGGGAAAGGTGGAAGCCTTGAAGAGCTTGCGAAAGTGAATATGCAGAGCTCGCTCAGGCTTTTATTTCTTCCCAAGTTGCTCTCAGCATTTCCTACCCTAGAGGAGTTGCTGACCCAAACTTCTCAAATTCAATAAATGTGATAAGGAATTCTGAAATTTGGCTCTGCAGTTATAAATAAAACCAGAAGCTGACCTCTGCTCTGCTAAGGCTCCTAGCTCCTGTGGAAGCAGGCTTGGTTGCTCTCTGCTTATTAGCAGTGGGAGACTGGGGCCATAACATGGAAAAGTTTGGAAAAGTCCAAACCTGTGCAATGCCAAAAAGATGCTTAAAACAATATTTTGTATGAGTTCTAATTCAGGATATTAACCCATTTGTCCACATTTGAATTAGATATGCTCCCAATTCATTATTTGACTTATAGTTCAATTTATGATACATTTTCATGCATTTATGCTTTCAACATTAAGCAAACAAAGCAGGAATTTTAAAAACTGCACACAAAGGATGACTGAAATGGCATTAAAATGGGTACAGAAGAAAACTGTTAACACACTGATCGCCTCTAGGAGGTGGGACATTTGGGAGATAATTTTTTTCTGCTTATTTATGCCTTTTTGTACTGTCCAGATTTTCTAGAAGATGATGAATTAGTTTTATAATAAGAAAATACAAACAAACGATAAATCCCAAACCCAGTGGCAGGGACAAGAGCCTGTGCTAACTCATCTGGTATCACCAGGTAGCACTAACTATAAGGGGAAAGGTGAGTCCATTGGGTTTATAAACAGTTCCTGGTGTTCGATGAAATGTAAAAGAAATTTCTGATAGACAATTGCATCACTTACAGTGCACATCCTGATATATACGCTAAGCCAAAAGGAAGAAATTACTTAGGACACGGTGGGAAATGGCATGGAAGAGAGACACTAACACACTGAGGAAATCTGTTTCAGCCCTGGCCAGGGAAGTCTATAAAGGAACAAAAGAGGGAGAGGAAGTTTCATATCAGATAAGCAGGGAGACCAGACTCAGTGGAGGCAGAGTAACCATGGCAGCCCTGGGCTGTTAGACATTCCAGCAGTGATGGGACTGCAACAGCTGTGTAGGGTATGTGAGGCTCTGCCTGGTATGGTACAGAAAGACTTGCCCATAGACAACACAGTTGGCCCCGTGGGTCACCTTTTAAGTGTTAGGGTGGAGTGGGGTGGTCACGAGTATGGCATGCTTGATGGCTGAGAACTGTACTTTTTTATATACTCAAAATGCCTTCATAGGTTCACGTATAGATTTTTTAGAATTTCAATGGTACCAACTTAAATCACTTATGGTTAGGGCCAAACACTATAAATAACCCTCAAAACACCCCACTTGTCCCTCTGCCCACACACAGTCACATCCATGACATATGTGCATTTACACACACAAACACACACAGGAACAAAGCTAAGGGGTGGCTTGGGAGAATAAGTTTTACCATCTACTTAATTCCCTTCTTTTCTGTGATATAGATATTTTTCTCAATCATACGCAAATGCAGGTTTAAGCCACCATCAAAGCAACCACATTGCTACCTGCAACGCACTCCTTTATGGAAACTTCGGGTCTCCACTGTGCTTCTGTTTTGCCAGCAAGAGGGTGTCAAGCATTTTCTATTCTTATTACTTGTATTTGTCAAGATGAAAGCATGGTTTCCTGCCTGTTGAACTATGCCAACTTGTACCATCGTTCTGGTGGACAGCAATGCATTTCCCTTCTCTACCATAATCTTTTTTCCTTAATGAAAAATACACTCTACTAATACAACATGCAAGCATTTTGCTACCTGCACTGTGGGGACCTTATTCATGTGAAAATGTCATTTTCACCTAGAAAAATTCCCGCTCTGAATTTTTTCGTCTTTGGAAATTTTCATAAACTCCAAGGGGCACTTTTCAAATGGCTTGCTCTTAAGCTTTCCACAGCACTAATCTACTGGGATCCTGTAACCAAGCAACTTTGGGGTGATACTGAAAACGGTTCTGTTGCTTAGTGATGCCTAGGAACTGATTTTGTTTTTTCTCTACTCAGACACAGCCAGCCTCACAGCTGATCCTCCAGCTGTCGTTTGAGTGGCTTAGGGTAACATGTTCTCACCCAGAAGACCGCTGAACTCATCTGGGCAACAGTGTTCTCCCAGCTATCTTTGGGAATCTTGAAGTTCCAGGAAAAACAGAGAATGTCAGGACTTCCCCGGTGGTCCAGTGGTTAAGAATCCGCTTTGCAAAGCAGGGGACACCGCTTTGATCCCTGGTCCAGGAAAATCCCACGTGCCACAGAGCAACTAAGCCTGTGGGCCACAGTTACTGAATGCCTGTGCTCCTCAGCATGTCTTTGCTGCTTGCTTTGGTTCTTGCTGAGGCATAAAAAGTGCTAAAATACCACAGTACAAGAATAAAACTAAATTCATCACACTGTATCTGCTCAGAAAGAGAGCCCATCCACAAAGGCGGAGGCACCTTTGTTGAAAGCTGTATTCTCTGCCTCTCTTCTTTTTATGTATCAGAGATACTTGAATCTATTAAATTATGTACTTATCCCTATGGAATATCTAAATTCCATTACCTGATACTGAAAGACAAGACATAGGAAGCAGGATATGACTCTAAAATAGTAACTAAAATATAAAGGTATCAAGAACACAGCTATGTTCCCTGTGGGAATTATAACTTTGAATTTCACAGTACCATCACTTCATGGGAAATAGATGAGGAAACAGTGGAAACAGTGTCAGACTTTATTTTGGGGGGCTCCAAAATCACTGAAGATGGTGATTGCAGCCATGAAATTAAAAGATACTTACTCCTTGGAAGAAAAATTATGACCAACCTAGACAGCATATTCAAAAGCAGAGACATTACTTTGCCAACTAAGGTCCTTCTAGTCAAGGCTATGGTTTTTCCTGTGGTCATGTATGGATGTGAGAGTTGGACTGTGAAGAAGGCTGAGCGCCTAAGAATTGATGCTTTTGAACTGTGGTGTTGGAGAAGACTCTTGAGAGTCCTTTGGACTGCAAGGAGATCCAACCAGTCCATTCTGAAGGAGATCAGCCCTGGGATTTCTTTGGAAGGAATGATGCTAAAGCTGAAACTCCAGTACTTTGGCCACCTCATGCAAAGAGTTGACTCATTGGAAAAGACTCTGGTGCTTGGAGGGATTGGGGGCAGAAGGAGAAGGGGACGACAGAGGATGAGATGACTGGATGGCATCACCAACTTGATGGATGTGAGTCTGAGTGAACTCCGGGAGTTGGTATTGGACAGGGAGGCCTGGTGTGCTGCGATTAATGGGGTTGCAAAGAGTCGGACACAACTGAGTGACTGAACTGAACTGAAGACAATTTTGCTCTCTTTGCTAGATTGGGGAGTTCTTTCTATCTGCTGGACATTGAACAATACTGGTGTTTCTACTTCTTTCCCTTTTGTGTTGATTCTATATCTTGGAAGTTACTATGATTTGCTTGGTTTCAAAACCCACAAATATGCTTCATAAGGCAAAAGTTCTTCTAGAAAAGAGAATTTTATTAGATATTTACAGAGCTATTTTGGACTTTTTATGAGAGATACCTACCAGTGTGACTTTACAGCTGGTGAAAGAATTTCTGTAAAGTCACACTGATAGGTCTCTCTCATGACAAGTCCAAAATAGCTCTATAAATATCTAATAAATGAAAACCCACTCCAGTACCCTTGCTTGGAAAATCCCATGGACAGAGGAGCCAAGTAGACTACAGTCCATGGGGTGGCAAAGAGTTGGACATGACTTCACTTTCACTTTTCATAATGCATATGTCTCTTGTCCACACAGTTGTAATGTTAATGACAAGGTTAGTATTTAGCAATGGAACTTCACTATAGAAAATGAAGCAAAATGGAAGTTTCTAATTAAATGTAATTAAGGGTCCAGGGGAAAGCTTACCCAAGTTCCCCCTTACATCTGGGGCATTCTGATGGCATCGATAGTCTGATTTCAATACTCTCCATGGTAACTGCTCTTCCAACCTTTATTTCCATCTAGACTTCAATGTCTACAGATGATGCAAAATCACAATTCCAAGCTTGGATTATCTGTTCTCCCCTCCTCTTCTCCGTTAGCCACATCTTCCCTCATTCAATCTTAAGCTAATCCTGATGTCCAGGAAAAGTGATTTCCACTCCAAACAATCTTCCAGGCATATAGGGGAAGCCCTGAAAAATCACTGGTGATCAGAAACAAAAGCTGCTTTTATTGCACTTTTGGAAACATACAAAGACAGAGAAGGCACAGAAAAATGTAGACCAGCAACATGGATCCAGGGACCCTTGGGCTAAGAACATTAATTTAGCACAGAGCTTACAGAGTGAATTGTTGAGACAGAGCATAAAGGTCATTATAACTAATCAGTTCAGTTCAGTCACTCAGTCGTGTCCAACTCTTTGCAACCCCATGAACTGCAGCATGCCAGGTCTCCCTGTCCATCACCAACTCCCGGAGTTCACTCAAACACACATCCATCGAGTCGGTGATGCCATCTAGCCATCTCATCCTCTGTCGTCCCCTTCTCCTCCTGCCCCTAATCCTTCCCAGCATCAGAGTCTTTTCCAATGAGTCAACTCTTTGCATGAGGTGGCCAAAGTACTGGAGTTTCAGCTTTAGCATCATTCCTTCCAAACAGAGGAGCTACCCCACATCCGAGGTCAGGGACGGCGGTCAAGAGGAGCTATCCCACGTCTGAAGTCAGGGTCGGCGGCTGGGAGGAGCTACCCCATGTCCAAGGAGGAGTGGCTGTGTGGGCAGAGGAGGGCCGAAAGGAGCCACTCCAAATTCGAGGTCAGGAGGGGCAGCAGTGAAGAGATACCCCTCGTCCAAGGTAAGGAGCAGCAGCTGCACTTTGCTGGAGCAGCCGTGAAGAGATATCCCACGTCCAAGGTAAGAGAAACCCAAGTAAGATGGTAAAGTGTTGCAAGAGGGCATCAGAGGGCAGACACACTGAAACCATAATCACAGAAAACTAGGCAATCTAATCACATGGACCACAGCCTGGTCTAACTCAATGAAACTAAGCCATGCCCTGTGCGGCCACCCAAGATGGGCGGGTCATGGTGGAGAGGTCTGACAGAATGTGGTCCACTGGAGAAGGGAATGGCAAACCACTTCAGTATTCTTGCCTTGAGAACCCCATGAACAGCATGAAAAGGCAAAATGATAGGATACTGAAAGAGGAACTCCCCAGGTCAGTAGGTGCCCAATATGCTACTGGAGATCAGTGGAGAAATAACTCCAGAAAGAATGAAGGGATGGAGCCAAAGCAAAAACAATACCCAGCACTGGATGTGACTGGTGATAGAAGCAAGGTCTGATGCTGTAAAGAGCAGTATTGCATAGGAACCTGGAATGTTAGGTCCATGAATCAAGGAAAATTGGAAGTGGTCAAACAGGAGATGGCAAGAGTGAACGTTGACATTCTAGGAATCAGCTAACTAAAATGGACTGGAATGGGTGAATTTAACTCAGATGACCATTATATCTACTACTATGGGCAGGAATCCCTTAGAAAAAATGAGGTAGCCTTCATGGTCAACACAAGATTCCAAAATGCAGTACTTGGATGCAATCTCAAAAATGACAGAATGATCTCTGTTCGTTTCCAAGGCAAACCATTCAATAGCACAGTAATCCAAGTCTATGCCCCAACCAGTAATGCTGAAGAAGCTGAAGTTGAATGATTTTATGAAGACCTACAAGACCTTTTAGAACTAATACCCCAAAAAGATGTCCTTTTCATTATAGGGGACTGGAATGCAAAAGTAGGAAGTCAAGAAACACCTGGAGTAACAGGCAAATTTGGCCTTGGAATACGGAATGAAGCAGGGCAAAGACTAATAGAGTGTTGCCAAGAGAATGCAATGGTCATAGCAAACACCCTCTTCCAACAACACAAGAGAAGACTCTACACATGGACATCACCAAATGGTCAACACCGAAATCAGACTGATTATATTCTTTGCAGTCAAAGATGGAGAAGCTCTAATACAGTCAGCAAAAACAAGACCAGGAGCTGACTGTGGCTCAGATCGTGAACTCCTTATTGCCAAATTACAACAAATGGTTTCCGTTATTATCATGCTATGTCTAAGAGGGGGACAGAGATGTCTCTGGAGGCCACCATCCTTTGTATTTTGTACATTTTCCTTCTACTCATGGAATTTGTGGCATCTAGTTGCCCAGTCCCGATTCCAACCCTGAAAATTCCTTTCAGGGAAAGAACTACTAAAATATCTTACACTTCAGTATGAATCAGTTGCTATGACCTCCCCCATGGATATTTGCATGCCCAGTTCAGTTCAGTTCAGTCGCTTAGTTGTGTCCGACTGTTTGCGACCCCATGAACCGCAGCACACCAGGCCTCCCTGTCCATCATCTACTCCTAGAGTTGAGCCAAACCCATGCCCATCAAGTCGGTGATGCCATCC
>SJYC01046119.1:0-11887 GCA_006408675.1 Madoqua kirkii
CCATCTTTGGTTGCGAAGAATATAATCAATCTGATTTTGGTGTTGACTATCTGGTGATTTCCATGTGTAGAGTCTTCTCTTATGTTGTTGGAAGAGGGTGTTTGCTATGAGCAGTGAGATGTGTATAAGAGACAGAAAGCAAGTAGACATAGTTTGGGATTAACATATACTACGTTAACTACAAATCAAAAACATACCATAGGCACACACACACTCACAAAGAAAGAAACTAAATCATAATAACAAAGAAGATGATCAAACTAAAAAAAAAAAAAAAAGGAGAAAGGAAGAAAGAGAAACACAAAATCAACTGGATATAATATTTAAAGAAACCTTCTTCAGGATGATAGAACACATAGATTGAAAATGAGCAGATAGGAAAAAAATATTTCATATCAATAAAAATGACATGGTAGTGGGAATAGCTATTCTCATATCAGACAAAATAGAGTATAAAACAAACACCATAGAGAAAGAAAGAGGATGCTATATAATAGTAATATCATCAATACAGTGAGAGAATATACCACTCAGTATATATTAACCTAATACATGAGCACCTAAAGCAAACACCCACAGATACAAATAAAATAAATTGATGGAAGTGAAATAATACTATTAACACTGCACTGATATCAATGAACATATCTTCCAGACAGAGAATCAAGACAACAGACACGCTAAATGAACAGTTCAGTTCAGTTGCTCAGTCGTGTCTGAACCTTTGAGACCCCATGAATCACAGCACGCCAGGCCTCTGGGTTCATCAACAACTCCTGGAGTTTACTCAAACTTATGTCCATCAAGACAGTGATGACATCCAACCATCTCATCCTCTGTCGTCCCCTTCTCCTGCCCCAATTCCTTTCAGCATCAGAGTCTGTTCCGATGAGTCAACTCTTCTCATGACATGGCTAAAGTATTGCAGTTTTAGCTTTAGCATCAGTCCTTCCAATGAACACCCAGTTCACCTTTAAGATGAACTGATTACACCTCCTTACAGTCCAAGGGACTCTCAGGAGACTTCTCCAAAACTACAGTTCAAAAGCATCAACTCTTCAGTGCTCAGCTTTCTTCACAGCCGAACTCTCACAACCATACATGATCACTGGAAAAACCATAGCTTTGACAAGATGACCCTTTGTTGACAAAGTATTGTCTCTGCTTTTTAATATGCTATCTAGGTTGGTCATAACTTTTCTTCCAAGGAGTAAGCGTCTTCTAATTCCATGGCTGCAGTCACCATCTGCAGTGATTTTGGAGCTTCTCAAAACAAAGTCTGACACTGTTTCCACGGTTTCCCCACATATTTCCCATGAAGTGATGGGACCTGATGCCGTGATCTTCATTTTCTGAATGTTGATTTTTAAGCCAACTTTTTCACTCTCCACTTTCACTTTCATCAAAAGGCTTTTGAGTTCCTCACTTTCTGCCATAAGGGTGGTGTCATCTGCATATTTGAGGTTATTGATATTTCTTCCAGCAATCTTGATTCCAGCTGTGCTTCATCCAGCCAAGCATTCCTCATGATGTACTCTGCATATATGTTAAATAAGCAGGGTGACAATGTACAGTTTTGACATACACCTTTTCCTATTTTAAACCAGTATGTTGTTCCATGTCCAGTTCTAACTGTTGATTTCTGACCTGCATATAGGTTTCTCAATAGGCAAGTCAGGTAGTCTGGCATTCTCATCTCTTTCAGAATTTCTAGTTTATTGTGATCTACAGAGTCAAAGGCTTTGGCAAAGTCAATAAAGCAGAAATCGATGTTTTTCTGGAACTCTCTTGCTTTTTTGATGATTCAGCAAAAGTTTGCAATTTGATCTCTGGTTCCTCTGCCTTTTCAAAAACCAGCTTGAACATCTGGAAGTTCATGGTTCATGTACTGTTGAAGCTTGGCTTGGAGAATTTTGAGTACTATTTTAATAACGTGTGAGATGAGTGCAGTTTTGCAATCGTTTGACCATTCTTTGGGATTGCCTTTTTTTGGGATTGGAATGAAAACTGACTTTTTCCAGTTCTGTGGCCACTGCTGAGTTTTCCAAATTTGCTGGCATATTGAATGCAGCACTTTCACAGCATCATCTTTCAGGATTTGAAAGAGTTCATCTGGAATCCCATCACCTTCACTAGCTTTGTTCATAGTGATTCTAAGGCCCACTTGACTTCGCATTCCAGGATGTCTCGCTGTAGCTTAGTGATCACACATTGTGATTATCTGTGTCGTGAAACACTTTTTTGTACAGTTCTTCTGTATATTCTTGCCAGCTCTTCTTAATATCTTCTGCTTCTGTTAGGTTCATAATGTTTTGGTCCTTTATCGAGCCCATCTTTGCATGAAATGTTCCCTTGGTATCCCTAGTTTTCTTGAAGAGATCTCTAGTCTTTCCCATTCTGTCGTTTTCCTCTATATTTTTGCACTGATCATCGAGGAAGGCTTTCTTATCTCTTCTTGCTATTCTTTGGAACCCTGTATTAAAATGGGGAATATCTTTCCTTTTGTTCTTTACTTTTCACTTCTCTACTTTTCACAGTTATTTGTAAGGTCTCCCAAGCAGCCATTTTGCTTTTTTGCATTTCTTTTGCATGGACATGGTCTTGATCCCTGTCTCCTGTACAATGTCATGAACCTCTGTCCATAGTTCATCGGGCACTCTGTCTATCAGATCTAGTCCCTTAAATATATTTCTCACTTTCACTATATAGTCATAAAGTATTTATTTGATTTAAGTTATACCTGGATGGTCTAGTGGTTTTCTCCACTTTCTTCCATTTAAGTCTAAATATGGCAATAAGAAGTTCATGATCTGAGCCACACCCAGCTCCTGGTCTTGTTTTTGCTGATTGTATAAGCTTCTCCATCTTTGGCTGCAAAGCGTATAATCAATCTGATTTCAGTGTTGACCATCTGTGATGTCCATGTGTAGAGTCTTCTTTTCTGTTGTTGGAAGAGGGTGTTTGCTATGAGCAGTGCATTCTCTTGGCAAAACTATTAGCCTTCACCCTGCTTCATTCCGTATGCCAAGGTCAAATTTACCTGTTCATCCAGGTGTTTCTTGACTTCCTACTTTTGCATTCCAGTCCCTTATAATGAATAGAACATCTTTTGGGTGTTAGTTCTAAAAGGTCTTGTAGGTCTTCATAGAATCATTCAATTTCAGCTTCTTCAGCATTACTTCTTGAGACATAGGCTTGGATTACCTTGATATTGAATGGCTTGCCTTGGAAATGAACAGAGATCATTCGGTCATTTTTGAGATTGCATCCAAGTACAGCATTTCAGACTTTTGTTGACCATGAACGACTACTCCATTTTTTTCTAAAGGATTCCTGTCCCCAGTAGTAGATATGATTTTCATCTCAGTTAAATTCACCCATTCATGTCCATTTTAGTTCACTGATTTGTAGAATGTCGACGTTGACTCTTGCCATTTCTTGTTTAATCACTTCCAATTTGCCTTGATTCATGGACCTAACATTCCAGGTTTCTATGCAATATTGCCCGTTACAGCATTGGACCTTGCTTCTATCACCAGTCACATCCACAGCTGGGTATTGTTTTTGCTTTGACTCCATCTGTTCATTCTTTCTGGAGTTATTTCTCCACTGATCTCCAGTAGCATATTGGGCACCTAATGACCTGGGGAATTCCTCCTTCGGTATCCTATCATTTTGCCTTTTCATACTGTTCATAGGGGTCTCAAGGCAAGGATACTGAATTAGTTTTTCATTCCATTCTCCAGTGGACCACATTCTATCAGACCTCTCCACCATGATCTGTCCATCTTGGGCGGCCCCATAAGGCATGGCTTAGTTTCACTGAGTTAGACAAGGCTGTGGTCCATGTGATAAGACTGGCTAGTTTTCTGTAATTATGATTTCAGTGTCTGCCTTCTCATGACCTCTCGCAACACCTACCATCTTACTTGGGTTTCTCTTACCTTGGGCATGGGATAACTCTTCACGGCTACTCCAGCAAAGCGCAGTTGCTGCTCCTTACCTTGGATGAGGGGTATCTCCTCATGGCCTCCCCTCCTGATGTTGAACGTGGAATAGCTTCTCTTGGTCCTCCTGCACCTGAGCAGCTGCTGCTCCTTGGACGTGAGATTGCTCCTCTTGACCACTGCCCCTGACCTCAGGGGTAGAGTAGCTCCTCTTGGCCACCATCCCAGATGTGGAGAAGGCTTTTAAGATGTCTATTTTCCCTTGACAAGCAATTTTAAGGAGGTTCTTTGGGAAAGAATTCTTTTTGCAGTTTGTGTTTAAAATGATCTCTTTTCTTTATTTTTCAGGTTTAAGAATTGGAGACGGCCTGCATAATTAAATGGTTAAACTTAATTGATATATATAGTTCAGACACTATGTCCAAAGAATCCAGAATACATATTTTTTCAAGTATATATGGAATATTCTCTAAGATAGATTACATACTGGGACACAGATAAAAGCCTCAACAAATTTAAGCAGATAGGAAGAAATTCAAATTCAAATTGTTTTCTGAATAAAATGGCATTAAAATAGAAATTAACCTCAGAAAGAAAAACAAGAAAAAAGTGCATGAAAACCACTTAATAAATAATGAGTCAATGATGAAATCAAAGATAAAATCTTTAAAAAGCATACTTTGAGATAAAAACAATGAAAACACAGCCATCAGTCTTTGGGATATGGCTAAGTAGTCCTAAAAGGGAATTAAATGGTTAAACTTAATTGATATATATAGTTCAGACACTATGTCCAAAGAATCCAGAATACATATTTTTTCAAGTATATATGGAATATTCTCTAAGATAGATTACATACTGGGACACAGATAAAAGCCTCAACAAATTTAAGCAGATAGGAAGAAATTCAAATTCAAATTGTTTTCTGAATAAAATGGCATTAAAATAGAAATTAACCTCAGAAAGAAAAACAAGAAAAAAGTGCATGAAAACCACTTAATAAATAATGAGTCAATGATGAAATCAAAGATAAAATCTTTAAAAAGCATACTTTGAGATAAAAACAATGAAAACACAGCCATACAGTCTTTGGGATATGGCTAAGTAGTCCTAAAAGGGAAGCCCATAGTGATACGGGCCTTTTCTTTTTTTTAAACAAGCAAACAAAAATCTTAAAAAAAAAAAAACAAACTAATTTTCTGCCTGAAAAATAGTAAAAGAAGAAAAAAAAACTTAAAATCAACATAAAAAGAAATCATAAAATCAGAGAAGAAATAAATTAGAAATAAAACAATAGGAAAAAATTAATAAAACAAAAAACTGGTCTTTCCAAAGAGAAGCAAAGTCAACAAACTCCTAGCCAGTCTCACTAAGGAGAGAAAAAAAGGAGGGCTCAAGGAAACTAATAAGAAATGAGAGAGAGGAACTAACTGATACCACAGAAATATAAATAATAATAAGAAAACACTATGAACTATTTATATGCCAACAAAATGGATGATCTAAAGGAAATAAACAAGTTTTTGGAAACACACAGTTTTCCAAAACTGAGTTAAGAAGATACAGATAATCTGAACAGGCTAATCACCAGAAATAATATAGAAATTATAATAAATATAATACTGCAAACAGAAGTCCAAGGCCAAATAATTTTACTGGTTAATTCTAAAAATAACTAAATAAGTCTTTTTTTTTTTATCCTTCTCAATTTTTTTCCAAGGTCAGAAGAAGAAGGAATACTCCCAAAGTTATTCTGTGAAGCTATCATCACACTTTCATCAAAACCAGACAAAGACACTTAAACAACAACAAAAAAAGCAAATTGCAAGCTAATAACTGTGTTAAATATAGATGCAAAAATCCTTAACAAAATATTAGCAAGTTGAATCCAACAACACATAAAAAGGATAAAACAGTGTGATCAAGCTGAATTAATTCCAATGTTACAAGGATGGTTCAACATAAATAACTCAAACAATGTGATATGGCATATTAACAACAACAACAAAATGACAGAATCAATATGATCCTGGCAATAAAGGCAGAAAAGTACCTGAGAAAACTCAACATCTATTCATGATAAGAAAAAAAGCTCTCATCAAAGTGAATCTAGAGAGAGCATATCTCAACAGAATAAAAGCCATTTACGACAGACTCATACCCAACATAACACTTCATAATAAAAAGTTGAAAGCCTTCCTGCTTAATTCTGGAAAAAAAGACAAGGGTGCACTTCTCACAACTTCTATTCAACATGGATTTAGAGTGCTAGCCATAGCATTCAGACTACAAAAATAAACAAGTCATCCAAACTGTAAATAAGTGGTAAAATTGCCATTACATGAAAATGACATGTATTCTGTATACAAGATCCTAAACACTTCACACACACACACACACACACACACACACACACACAAATTGAGAACAAATAAATTAACTCAGAAAAGTAGCAGTATATAAGATCAATATACAGAAAACTATTACTTTTTTTATACAAACAGTGAAATATCAGAAAGCAAAATTTAAGCCCATTTAAAATCACTTCCAAAAGAATAGGTAGGAATAAACCTAAACAAGATGTGAAAGACTTATATGCTAAGAATTATAAACACTGATAAATAAAATTGTACATAGAACAAAGAGGTAAATAGATATCAAAATAACTTGGATTCAAAGAATTAATGTTACTAAAATGTCAGTATTGCCCAGTCTACTGTGCTTCCCATCAAATTACTAATGAAGTTTTTATCTAATTAGAACAAATAGTCTTAGAAACTACAAAGACACATAATTTGTCAAAGAAATTTTGAGGTGAGAAAATGCTGAAGGAATAAGCCTCCAAGATTTTAGATAATGCTACAAAGCTGCAGTAATAAAATAACATTGCATTGGCATACAGACATGCATATAGATCAGTGAAGCAGTAGAGAGAATCCAGAAATAAGTGCACAAATTTACAGCCAATTAATATATGATGAAGAAGATACAATGGAGAAAACTGAATATCTTCAGAGAATACTGTTGGGAAACCATCAGAAGTGGGCCTTAGGAAGCATCACTACGAACAAAACTAGTGGATGTGGAATTCCAGCTGAGCTATTTCAAAACCTAAACGATTATGCAGTGAAAGTGCTGCGCTCAATATGCCAGCAAATTTGAAAAGCTCAACAGTGGCCATGGGACTGGAAAAAGTCAGTTTTCATTCCAATCCCAAAGAAAGGCAAAGCTAAAGAGTGTTTAAACTACCACATAATTATACACATCTCACACGCTAGTGGAGTAATGCTCAAAATTCTCCAAGTAAGGCTTTCACAGTACATGCATCAAGAACTCCCAGATATTCAACCTGGATTTAGAAAAGGCAGAGGAACCAGAGATCAAATTGCCAACATCTGTTGTATCATAGAAAAAGCAAGGGAGTTCCAGGAGAAACATCTATTCTTCTTTACTGATTACACTAAAGCCTTTGACTGTGTGGATCATAACAAACTATGGAAAGATCTTCAAAGAGATGAGAATACTAGACCACCTGACCTGTCTTCTGAGAAATCTGTATACAGGTCAAGAAGCAAAAGTTAGAAACAGAAGTGGAACAGTTAGCTAGTTCCACACTGAGACAGGAGTACATCCAGGCAGTATATGGTTACTCGGCTTATTTAACTTCTATGAAGAGTACATGATGAAAAATTCTGAGCTGGATGAAGCACAAGCTGGAATTAAGGTTGCTGGGAGAAGTATCAATAACCTCATACATGCAAATGACACTACCTTTTTTGACAGAAAACAAAGAGGATCTAAAAAGCCTCTCGATGAAGTGAATGAAGGAGTGAAAAAACTGGCTTAAAGCTCAACATTCAAAAAACGAAGATCATGGCATCTAGTCCCATCACTTCATGGCAAATAGATGGGGAAACAATGAAAACATTGACAGACTTTATTTTCTTAGTCTCCAGAATCATTGTAGATGATGACTGCAGCCATGAAATTAAATGATGCTTGCTCCTTGGAAGAAAAGCTATGACCAACCTAGACAGCACATTCAAATTCAGAGACATTACTTTACTATCAAAGTTCCACCTACTAAAAGCTATGGGTTTTCCAGTAGTCATACAGGAATGTGAGAGTTGAACAATAAAGAAGGCTGAACACCAAAGAATTGATGTTTTTGAACTATGGTATTGGAGAAGACTCTTGAGTGTCCCTTGGACTGCAAGGAGATCATACCCATCAATCCTAAAGGAAATCATTCATTAATATTCATTGGAAGGACTGATGCTGAAGCTATAGCTCCAATACTTTGGCTACGTGATGCAAAATGCTGACTCATTAGAAAAGACTCATACTGAGTAATATTGAAAGCAGCATGAGAAGTGCTGCCAGAGGGTGGAATGGTTGGATAGCCTCTCCAACTCAGTGGATGTGAGTTTGAGCAAGCTCCAGGAGTTGGGAACAACAAGGAAGCCTGGAGTTCTGCACTTCACAGGGTTTCAAAGAGTTGGGCATGACTAAGTGAGTGGACAACAAAAACAACAAAGCTGGGTAGCCTCATATAAACAATGAAGTTAGATTACCTCCTCATAAACAAATAAACTTACAGTGGCTTAATACTTAAGATATGACATAAGAAAACTCTTAGAAAAAGAACATTGCCAGACGTAAAACATAGTGTGTGTTCTACATGCTAAATCACTTCAGCTGTGTCTGACTCTTTGCAACCCCATGGACCATAACCCACCAGGTTATTCTGTCCATGGGATTAATGTGATAAGAATACTGGAGTGGGTTGTCATTCCCTCCTCCAGGTGATCTTCCCAGTGCAGGGATAGTACCTGTATGTCCTGCATCCACTGTATGGTGGATTCTTTACCACAGAGCCACTAGGGAAGCCCCAAGTCATAGTAGGGTAAAATACATAAAAGTCAAAATCAACAAGTGGAGCCAAATAAAACTTTTAAGATTTTCCACAGCAAAGGAAACCATAAATAAAATAAAAATATAATCTATGTACTGTGAGGAATTTTTTTTTTCAAAAGGTGCAACCAACAAGGGCTTAATTTCTGAAATACAAAGAAAGTTTGTACAACTTGATATCAAACACAAACCCAGTCAGTGGACATAAGACCTAAATAGATATTTCTCCAAATGAAACATGCAGATAGCTATCAGGTACATGAAAAGATACTCTACATCATTATTATTAGATAAATGCATATAAAAAATGCAATGAGGTACCACCTCACATTTTTCAGGATGGTCATCATCAAACAGTTTACAAATGAATGGTAGAGAGGACATGGAAAAGTCCTAATTCAAAAAGATACATGTACACCAATGTTTATAACATTAAAAAGTAAAACAAAATAAGTCATCATATTATAAAAAAGATATAAATCTTATGAACATGTGGTGACCAAAAAATGTCATTAAATATGTCACCTAAAGTTCATGGAGTATGTGTATATTATTGAACTATAATGATTACATTTACGATCTTCAGGGGAAGAGTTTATCCTAGATTACCTAGGTAGACCCTAAATCCAATCACATTCATCCTTATAAGATTGAGGGAGATTCATGAAAGACTCACAGAAGAAATGGTCATGTGTAGTGGAGTTAGAGATTGGAGTTGAATAGCCATTATTCAATGAATGTCTTGAGCCACCAAGAGCTGCAAGAAGGAAGGAAGAATTTTTTCTCTAGAACTTCTGTACAGTCTAAATGAGATCTTGATTTCAGAGGACTCTCAGAATTCAGAATTGTAGAAGAATGTTTTCTGTTGTTTTAAGACTGAATTTGTGATAATTTTATTACAACTCTAGGAAAATATTACAGTGTGTTTCTAGATACAAAACCAACAGCTGATAAACTTCAACACACGTTCATGGCAGAGCTTGGAAAAAAGTAGGGGAGAAAGTTATTCTCTTCTGATGAATATCTAATAATTTTTTGAGAAAAGTATTTAATAATAAAATATAAAGAGCTTTATTGCAAAATCAGTATTAATTAAAATCACCTATTAAAATTATTTTATTCAATATTTTTACCCAATATTAGTATAGTGTCCTACTAGTATATGATGAGAATTTGAAGAAATAAATTATGAGCATTTGCAATCAACATGATTATGTATGTAAAAAGTATAAAATATTTGACAGTTATATTAAAATAGAAATGTGGATTTAGCAAGGTTAATTCAAGAATAAGATATGATAATTCTAAATAGTTTTGTACCAAAAATAGAAACATCTCAATAGATAAGGCAAATTTTAAGCATAAATTGACAGTAACACAGTAGTAGTGGAGGACTTTAACATCCCACTGAAACCAATGGATAGATCATTCGCACAGAAAAATAATAAGAAAATGCAGGCTTAACTGGTGCAGTAGACTGCTGCTGCTGCTGCTAAGTCACTTCAGTCATGACTGACTCTGTGCGACCCCATAGACGGCAGCACACCAGGCTCCCCCGTCCTTGGGATTCTCTAGGCAAGAACACTGGAGAGGGTTATCATTTCCTTCTACAATGCACGAAAGTGAAAAGTGAAAGTGAAGTTTCTCAGTCGTGTCCGACTCTTCGTGACCCTGTGGTCTGCAACCTACCAGGCTCCTCTGACCATGGGGTTTTCCAGGAAGAGTACTGGAGTGGGGGGCCATCAACTTCTCTAGGTGCAGTAGACTAGATAGACTTAATTGATATTTATAGGACGTTTCACTAGCAAGCAGCAGAATACACTTTCTTCTCAAGTGCACATGGAATATTCTCCAGGATAGATCATATTTTAGGTCAAAGCTTAAGCCTCAGCAAATTAAGATAATTAAAATCTTAAATTTCATATGAAGCATAATTTCCAACAACAACACTATGAGATTAGAAATCAATTACAGAAAAAAAATCTATAAAACTAAAATCCATGGAGATGAAACAGTACACTACTAAACAATCAAGACATTACTGAATAAACCAAAGAGAAAATTAAAAATTCATAGAAGTAAATAACAATGAACACATAATGACCCCTAAATCTGTGGGTTGTAGCAAAAGCAGTTCTAAGAAGGAAGTTCACACCCATTTAATCCTACCTGAGGAGAAAAAAATCTCAAGTAAACAACATAACTTTACAGCTAAATGAACTGGAGAAAGAAGAACAAACAAAACCAAAAGCTAGTAGAAGAAAAGAAATAATAAAATCCAGAGCATAAATAAATGAAATAGGGAGGAAGAAATAAATTGCAGAATTCAATGAAACTAATAACTGGTTCTTTTGAGAAAAAAAAATTATAAACTCATCAAAAAAAAGGAGAAAATTCAAATCAATGAATTAAAAAATGAAACAAGATAAATTATACTGCATAAATAAAAAGGATCATAAGAGACTGCTGCAAGCAACTATATGCCAGTAGAATGGACAACTTAGAAGAAATAGACAAATTATTAGAAAGTTACAACTTTCCAAGACTGAATCAGAAAGAAATAAAAAAAATATAAACAGGCCAATCATGAGGAATTAAATTGAACCCCTGTTAAAAGACTTCCAGTGAACAAAACTCCAGGACCAGATGGTTTCACAGGATAATTCTATCAAATATTTGTTTCTTTCTTTGTTTTTAATTATTATTTTTATTTTATTTTGCTTTACAATACTGTATTGGTTTTGCCATACATTGATATGAATCAGCCACGGGTGTACATGAGTTCCCAATCCTGAACCCCCTTTCCACTTCTCACCCCATATCATCTCTCTGGATCATCCCTGTGCACCAGCCCCAAGCATCCTGTATCCTATATCAAACATAGACGGCACTTCGTTTCTTACATGATAGTATACACTTTTCAATGCCATTCTCCCAAATCATCCCACCCTCTCCCTCTCCCACAGAGTCCAAAAGTCCATTTTAAACATCTGTATCTATTTGCTGTCTCACATAAAGCGTTATCA
>SJYC01046121.1:0-12771 GCA_006408675.1 Madoqua kirkii
AAACTAAGCCATGCCCTGTGCGGCCACCCAAGATGGGCAGGTCATGGTGGAGATGTCTGACAGAATGTGGTCCACTGGAGAAGGGAATGGCAAACCACTTCAGTATTCTTGCCTTGAGAACCCCATGAACAGCATGAAAAGGCAAAATGATAGGATACTGAAAGAGGAACTCCCCAGGTCAGTAGGTGCCCAATATGCTACTGGAGATCAGTGGAGAAATAACTCCAGAAAGAATGAAGGGATGGAGCCAAAGCAAAAACAATACCCAGCACTGGATGTGACTGGTGATAGAAGCAAGGTCTGATGCTGTAAAGAGCAGTATTGCATAGGAACCTGGAATGTTAGGTCCATGAATCAAGGAAAATTGGAAGTGGTCAAACAGGAGATGGCAAGAGTGAACGTTGACATTCTAGGAATCAGCTAACTAAAATGGACTGGAATGGGTGAATTTAACTCAGATGACCATTATATCTACTACTATGGGCAGGAATCCCTTAGAAAAAATGAGGTAGCCTTCATGGTCAACACAAGATTCCAAAATGCAGTACTTGGATGCAATCTCAAAAATGACAGAATGATCTCTGTTCGTTTCCAAGGCAAACCATTCAATAGCACAGTAATCCAAGTCTATGCCCCAACCAGTAATGCTGAAGAAGCTGAAGTTGAATGATTTTATGAAGACCTACAAGACCTTTTAGAACTAATACCCCAAAAAGATGTCCTTTTCATTATAGGGGACTGGAATGCAAAAGTAGGAAGTCAAGAAACACCTGGAGTAACAGGCAAATTTGGCCTTGGAATACGGAATGAAGCAGGGCAAAGACTAATAGAGTGTTGCCAAGAGAATGCAATGGTCATAGCAAACACCCTCTTCCAACAACACAAGAGAAGACTCTACACATGGACATCACCAAATGGTCAACACCGAAATCAGACTGATTATATTCTTTGCAGTCAAAGATGGAGAAGCTCTAATACAGTCAGCAAAAACAAGACCAGGAGCTGACTGTGGCTCAGATCGTGAACTCCTTATTGCCAAATTACAACAAATGGTTTCCGTTATTATCATGCTATGTCTAAGAGGGGGACAGAGATGTCTCTGGAGGCCACCATCCTTTGTATTTTGTACATTTTCCTTCTACTCATGGAATTTGTGGCATCTAGTTGCCCAGTCCCGATTCCAACCCTGAAAATTCCTTTCAGGGAAAGAACTACTAAAATATCTTACACTTCAGTATGAATCAGTTGCTATGACCTCCCCCATGGATATTTGCATGCCCAGTTCAGTTCAGTTCAGTCGCTTAGTTGTGTCCGACTGTTTGCGACCCCATGAACCGCAGCACACCAGGCCTCCCTGTCCATCATCTACTCCTAGAGTTGAGCCAAACCCATGCCCATCAAGTCGGTGATGCCATCTAATCATCTCATCCTCTATCATCCCCTTCTCCTCCTGCCTTCAATCTTTCCCAGCATCAGGGTCTTTTCCAATGAGTCAGCTCTTCACATCAGGTGGCCAAAGTATTGTAGGTTCAGCTTCAACTCAGTCCTTCCAACACCCAGGACTGATCTCCTTTAGGAGGGACTGGTTAGATCTCCTTGCAGTCCAAGGGACTCTCAAGAGTCTTCTCCAACACCACAGTTCAAAAGCATCAGTTCTTTGGAGCTCAGCTTTCTTCACAGTTCAACCTTCACATCCATACATGACCACTGGAAAAACCATAGCCTTGACTAGATGGATCTTTGTTGGCAAAGTAATGTCTCTGCTTTTTAATATGCTGTCTAGGTTGGTCATATGCCAAGTCATGTTCTTATTATGGGCTGAAGAATTTCCCCCTAAGGAAGAGATTCTTGAATTAAAACTACAGGTGAAGTGCACCTCTTGGGGACAGAATGACCCACCCTCTTGAAACTGCCCAGTATCCAGATTTTAAATGTCACCATAAAGTTAAGGAAAAGCCTGTTATGTTTGGGTTCATGGTTCTATTAACGTTAACTTATATGAATTTTTAAAAATTTACTTTGAAATTAATGAGAGTGAAATTTGCCTCACGAGGTGTGTGCAGCAAACAGTGGGGTAAGATTCTCCTCTGAAATAAGTAAAGCCCTTACAAATAAAAAAAGAAACCTAGAAGCACATATATTATATCATTTATAAACATAACAACTTTGGGGCTGAAACGGACCCTGTATATTTTAGCTTATATTAAAACTGTCAGACAAGGTCCAGTGGAAAAGGGAATAAGGGGATGTAAAAGCACTGAGGCAGAAAGGGGATGACTAGTGTAGAGATATTTATGAAGAATTTTTTATAACCACTAATATAATTGTGATTATAGCCAAGAACATGCCAGTAGAACTTTCTGGAAGGATGGAGATGGTAGCCATTAGCCATATGTGGCTACTGAGAACTGGAAATCTAGCTAATATGGCTGAGGAGCTGAATTTTTTATTTTAAATAATGCTAAGTTAGTTTTAAATAGCTCCATATGGGTGCTTGTACATGTGCTCAGTCATATCTTTGTGGTCCCATAGACTGTAACTCGCCAGGCTCCTCTGTCCATGGAACTTTCTAGGCAAGAATACTGGAGTGAGTTGCCATTTCCCTACTCCAGAGGATCTTCCTGACCCAGGGATCGAACCTGTGTCTCTTGCATCTCCTGCATTGGCAGGCGGATTCTTTGCCTGGGAAGCCCACACGTGGGTAATGGCTACCATATTGGATACAGGTACAACACCATTACTTCTTTAACATGTAATTTTAGGAATGCTTTGTACCAGTGAACCTCTCTGGGAGAAACTGATAGAACTCTCAGGTTAACACAGCCTTCCAGATGTGAACAGTTTACTTACTAAAAACACAGTTTATGACTCACTTTGACCTCTGCCCCAACACATTACCGAAGGTGCCCAGGATTGATGCTTCCCTCATTCCTCCAGGGTAAGCCTGCAATTGCCGGCCTTTGGAAAGAAGCGTACTTACCCTCACTTGGTGGAAGTTCTTCTTCCTGTTCGCTGGGGGAAGGCAGCAGGGGTTGCAGGGGCTCCATGTTAATGATGAGCTGCTTGTTCAAGGAGTGGGAGCTGCGGCTCTGAGAAATACTTGTTCTGAAAACAGATACAAGCCAGAGGGATCTGGTTTCCATCAGGAACACTGGCCCCTCCATCTCAGTTGACTACCCAAGCTGGCCCCTGTCTCTAGACTCACACAGTGCATTAGGCCAGTGTTAAAGATGACACATAGCCCTTTTTATCCTTAAAGTCCTGACATGTCTTCTAATGTCCATGTGTGCTAATGCAACACAGTGAAAGAAAATATCTTTCCCCATATGTCCTCAGACTTGGACATGCTGTGCGACAAGACAAGGCACTGAAAAAAGACATGGGAAGCAGGAATACACAAGAGAAGATATCACTGAACTAGATATGCAGAAAAGTGAATGGAGGGCATGGCTCAAAGTAATTTAACAACCACCAAAACCCACAAAAACAAAAACTCTGCCCAGAAGATGGCACAGGTCATCTACAGCTGAGAGCTATTTTGGTGTTGCTGGATGTCCAACATCTACTATCGATGTTTAATATTCCCACTCAGATGTCCAACATCTACTATCGATGTTTAATATTCCCACTCAGATTCACATCCTACTCACCAAGCAGCCACAGAATGCAGCTCTACCTTCTCCTTTTGAAAGGAGAACATGTCTGTTGGTAGCTGCAACAGGGAGCAGATGGCAAGGAAACTGTGTAGATTATATCATCAAAACTATTGGAGGATAGCCAGGCAGCCCATTTACACTGTCTGCCCTGACAAAGAGGTGGGCGCCTCTAGTGGGTGTTTCAGCACCCTTCCCACATCCATATTTCCTGTCCAAACTAACACCAACCCATCCTTCAAAGATGATATCAAATGTCTCCTTCTTGAAGCCCTCCTGGATTGCCTTCACCATTAACTCCTTCTCCCCCTTTCTTCTCATTCTAGTGTCCCTTCTTTCACAACTCAGATTTATTGCCCTGTAATTATTGGTGTGTTAATCAGCCCCGCCTTTTCTAAGGCAGAGACTGACCTATCCATTCTCATGTGCCTTTTAGCACCTCTCTTGCCATCTTGTTAAGGGGTGCTCAGTTTGAAACTGAAGCAAACTTGGCATTAAGTTGGCCTTTCAGACTGGCATGGGTGTTCTCCAGGCTAGCTGATGGATTGCCTTAATAGCCTAGGCATTTCTGTTAGGCATCGGGGCCAGATAGAGAAGAAGCTGGTAGCATCTTGAGTTAGAAGCTGCCAATGGTTGAAAAAAAAATTTATAAGGACTTGCTTAACCATGGAGTTCTTGTCTTCATTATCTCATTCTATAATCCTTTATTTTGCAGCTGATATGTATGTATCATTCTGGGGAACCATGGTCCTCATCCTAAACTACTCACTCCCCAGAACCATGATTTTCAAACTTTTTGGACCGAGACTCACATTACAGAAATACATTTGATATCATCTCTCTGCACACACACCAGACCAGGTGGCGCTAGTGGTGAAGAACCTGCCTGCCAATGCAGAAGACATAACAGATGCGGGTTCAATCCCTGGGTTGGGAAGATCCCCTGGAGACGGGCATGGCAACCCACTCCAGTATTCTTGCCTGGAGAATCCCATGGACAGAGGAGCCTGGTGGGCTACAGTCCAGAGGGACACAAAGAGTCAGACGCTACTGAAGCTACTTAGCACACATGCACGCTCTACACACACATGCACACACAGATACAGGAAGACATAGCTAAAGTGTTTCTTATAACAGCAGTAGTCTTGCTATGTGTGAGACTCAGTGTATTACTTTCCATCCTACTTCATTTCGTTTAAAGCCCTGGTCTTGGCCACTGTTTTCACTCCATGCCTCCTTCTGTGTGCTGCACAGAAAAGCACACATCTCATGGGAGATGGCCAAGGGTCCAGAGGGACAGCAGAAAGGGGCACCTGATCCTGCTGTGAGTGAGGGGAGAGCAAAGAAAGACCGCCCAGGGAAGGTAATGTCTGATAAGTGCTGGCAGGTGCAGTGGTCTCTAGGAAAAGGAGGGGAAGCAGGGATTCCTCACAGGGGAAGAAAGGCAGGGAGGAGTAAGAGGGAGATTAAAATCACCAGGAGCGAAGGCTTCTCTTATTGTAGAAGGGTTCTTTTTTTTTCTTCTTTTGAGATTTTCATGGGATTTCTATCGGTCCTGTGGCTTTCATGACTGCAGTCTTAGTTCTGCAAAGCACATGTTGTGTCTGCAGACTATCTGATTTTCTGACCCCTGAAAAGTCCATTTTCCATTCTTGCACAAACTAATTCCGAATCATCCATTTCTGAACATGCATGCCAGCTGAACTGGCAAAGGTTCTCCTCCTCCAGAAATCACACGGTAGATCACAACCAGGAGGGACCCGCAGCGAGCCTTTAGGGAAGTTCTTCTTTTCCCTATCAGGTGAGTATCTGTGCTGTGACCCCCTACTCTCAGAGGCCACCCGCCAGCAGACTCTGCCAAAGTGCCAGACCTGCTTTGCAGCCTACTCATGAGCATTCTCCATAGCACAGTTTCTGAGTGAAACAGCTGTAAGGATTCTATTGAGAAGGAAAGTTTCCTCAGGAACTGAAAGTGTGTTCTAAGAGTGACTTCAAAAATGATGGCATAATATCGAGCAACAAATACAAGGTTTGTGGAGTTAAGGCCATCACTCCTTGGAACAAAAGGAAGTGCTGGCTTGTGAGCAAAAGCTCCATCTGAAGAGACTTCAATGTGAGCGTGTCTATCAGATTCTAGCATCTCATTTTTGGAAGAGCAGTGATAATAAGAATATCACCACCTCATTTTTATTGCACTTCATAATTTTAATGCCCATAAGCAAATCTAGAAGTCGGAGAGGGATACATGAATCTCATTGTATAGATGAACAAACTGATGATCTGAGATACTGACTTATACAGGACATATACCACAGCAACAAAGCCAAGATTAGACCATCCAGGACTCCTCGCTTGTTGCTCATTTCAGGTATGAGTGCTGAAATGAGTGCTGGGAATCCCTTGGTGGAGGCTCTATGGCCATGTGTTTTAAGGAGTCGAATCTGAACTCTGAGCTACAGCCCTCTATTCTCACCAAGTAGCCAGCTGATAGAGTTTCAGTTGAAGATCTTGTCGTCAGCAAAGATCAGTGAGCTAACATGAGAGTGAGCATCTTCTCTTTTTGAAGAAAAGAAAAATCCCAAGATAGTGTTTTCAGTCTGCATCTGTTTCTCTGTGTCACACATGTATCAACAGAAGTAGAAGTCCAAGAACTGGCTATGCTTTGGAAAGGAGAATCTCAAGGGAGAGGGAAGAAAGCTAAGTGAAGTCTTATCGTCACTGTTCTAGATGAACAGAGCTCCTTGAGCACTGCCAGAGAAAGAGCTCACTACAATACTCTCCCTTTTGACAGCCACTGAAAAGAGGTCAAAACAATTCGAAAATATGATAATTGTTCCAGAGAAACAATCCTGCCCTGCAGCCAGCTACTGGGAAGGAACAAGAAGTGGCTGCTGAAAGTGGCACGCGTCACCCTGCCTCTGACCACAGTGCTGCTTCTTGGGAGGGCGAGGTCCCCAAGGCAGCAGCACGGACAGATCTCAAGTCTCAGAAAATTAGAAGCAAAGCTGTCATCCCAACTCCCAGTGCATACATTCATTCACCAAATGTCTACTGACCTCCTACTTTGACCAAGCGTTGTGTAAAGTGGGAGTAAGATGGAAGTAACCAAGATAGGCCCAAGCCTTGTCCTCCCAGAGCATACTTTGTATCATTACTTTAAACAAGTTCTTCCTTGTGATGTCAGAGGTTTGAGAGATACTGCCAAAGAACTGAGGGCCAGAGAGGCCTTTCACAAGCATGTAAGAGAGGGGAGTGGAAGAGCGAGAAAGGGCATGCGTATCAGTGCTGAAAGGGCCTATAGAGCCTTGGTTGCAGTAATATTCTGGGAGATTTTAGGAAATTCCAGAAAAGATAAACTATAAATTGAATTGATGGATGTCTCATTTCTCATCTGCTCTGGTGGATCAGTCCACTCCATGAAAAACTTTTCACTAGGATGAATCTGAGCCCTCTACCACCTCCACCACCAATCTAGAGTCTGGCTATTCAAAAGTGCAAACCACGAACTAGCCACATGGCCATCATCTGGGAGCACACTAGAAATGCCAGATTCACAAATCAGAATCTGATTTTAACAGGAACCCTAGATGATCCCTGTTCAAGGTACGGTTTAAGAAGCCTTGATCTAGGAAGGCTTGATTCTCACAAATGATGCAAATGTAAATTTAAAAGGGAAATGTTTTAAAATATTCTTTCCTGATCTCATTAACCCTCTGTAGAGAGTAACTATGGGCTTTTGGAAAACCTTGCGTATTTGGAATAGGTCTTTCTGAAAGTATACTGTAAAAAAATGTTAAAAACATTCTCCTCCTTTGTGTTTGTGCCTTCAAGGGGGTTCCCCAGAATCAAGTATTTCTTTTAAGATCAAACACTCATGCTTCCAAGCTGGAAGAATAAAACCCAAGCTGAGCCCCTGGGGTAGGTTTGCCTCCCAGCTTCTAGGAGAATGCAGAGGCTTTCTAGGCAGCAGATGCTACAGAGAAAAGAGCACAGGACTCAGGGGCACAACACTGGAGTTCTAGGCTTACTTACGCCACCAAATATTTATGATCTCAGACAAATCATTCAACTTCTCCAAGACTCAAGTTCCCTTATGTGTAAAATAGAAACATTGAACCAAGTGATCCCTGAGGTCTTTCTAGACCAAAGAATCTGGAAACATTCCAATGATATGTCCTACTATTTCTTCTTTCTTTGTTTCTGCTTCACTGACTAACCACAATTGGAGGCAGAGGAGGAGCTATAAAAAGGCTATTTTTTAAAAAATGACCATTGTCATTAACAGGTAAACTCTAAGACTTTCACAGGCATTGCTCCAAGGGGTCCCAGCGGGGCGCCCCTGATTCCCTTGCTCTACAGTTTTCTCCTGCTTCTTAAAGCAGGAGAGACTGGTTTGCAGACTTGTATGTGACAGCTTCCCATTTGTTGTTCAGTTGCTAAGTTGTGTCTGACTCTTTGCAACCCCATGGACTGCAGCACTCCAGGCTTCCCTATCTCACAAAACGTGGTTCCCTGCAATGGCAAACCACTTCGACAATCTTGCCTTGAGAACTCCATGAACAGTATGAAAAGCTTCCCACTGGATCACTCCAAACCAGGAACAAATTATTCTCTGTACAAATCTGCACAAGATTTCATTCTGACTGCAGTTCTGTTCACCTATGTGGGTGCCCACACTGGCTGGCTTAGCTACACTTCTGAGAGACCGTGGCCTCCTCCTGCCTGACCGCCCCAAGGACCAGGTGAGAGGTACCCAGCTCACTGGATCACTCTGGAGATAGAGGAGGCTGAGTAAAAAATCTGAGCATAAGGGAGAATCCAAGTTCAAAGGTGGGGAAGGAAGGACTGGTGCCCACCAGTGTGTAAAAACTTCCTAAAGAATATATCTTATGATGATCTTGCCTTCAAAATGAGGGAAATCAGGATGAAAATGTCTAGCTTTAGATATGGAGCATGCTTGAAGTTTAGGATGTACAATGATCTCTGTAAACTGGGGTGATAAGAGGTCCAGCATGGTTAAGAGAATATTTATTATTCCTCAGGATTACATATATTGCCATGTTAACAGAGAAGCACACCCTTGTCCTGATAATGACTAAGTTCTTCATTCCTCTGAGTGGCTTTGGGGAATTAAAGGTCTGAGGACAGTGATGGGCACCCTACCCCCTCATGTGAAATAGTCTAGGAGGAGTTGGGCCAGTGGGAACTGGCTACGGGTGATGAAAGAGGCAAAGACAGAGAGCATTTCTAAGAGGATAGGATGATGGGCTCAGTCAGGGGACAGCCCAGCTCAGCCACGCCTCATGCACTTCCTGCTTGTTCATGTGATACTCCAGGCCAAATCAGGGCAATGATTCCCTGCAGAGCAGGTAACTCAGAATGGAGCTCGGCCAGACCTGTCTGAGTGAGACCCGGGGGATGATGAGAGTGCCTGGAACCAGGGCTGAAAACATAGGGCCAAGCAGGTAGTGCCCTTGCTCCCTTCATCATTCTAGTGGATTTGGCGAAGTCTGCCTTGAAACCCTCCTGTCCACCCAGAAACCTCCCAGAGCCCTAGGGACTACCCCACTCACCTGTGCACCTCTGGAGGTTCTCTCTGGATTTTGGAGCTGGCTTCCACCACCTCTTTGGCAACTTTACCGCTGCAAAAATGACAGAAACAGGGCGTCTGTGCACAGATGCTCAGATTAGAAGGGGAGGGGTGTGTGCACTTTTTTTTTTTTTAACTTCACAGTGGTCTGACCCAACTCTAAGAATCCATGCTTTCTACTCCTCCATGAGGGGATATTACTACAGAGTTTGAGAGATCCTGTGGGCATCAGAGATGAGTGGAAAGGGAGCCCCCAAACTGGGGTATGGCCCAAAGTGCACTGATTTATAAGTATATTCCAACATCAAAGGCTGTGCCCAGGCCAACCCCATCATCAAAGTGGAACCATGGGTACCCACCTATATCGAAATCTACTTCCTTTAAAAAATATCTTGCTGCTTGACACCGTCTTGATCTGACTGGATTTTGCATACCTGTAAGAAAAAGCAGAGCAGAGGTGGTATGCCACTGCAAAGTCCAAGCAGGACATGATGTAATGTGTGGTAACCAGATATTTCTGACTGCCAAGAAAGAGATATGTTATACTATTATCTCTCTCTCTCAAACACACACTCATATTCTCACACACACACACACCTGAAAGAAATGTTTCTTTCACCATGAATGTTGCAATCTGGTCTTTTCTATATGATTTCTTTCATTATTGTATATGCTGTTGGTGACCCACACATTTGATATCATAATCTATTACCAGGTCATGATCTGCAAAAAGGACCAGGCGATACTGATGATCAGCAGGGACTCTTTCCCAGTTTCTGTTGCAGTGACAGGAAGAGGGTGGGCTCAGGCAGAGGGCATCATTACAGGTTTTTGCTGGGCAGACTTTCTTGCCTGGAGCTATGCCAGCACTGCAGCAGAAAGCAGTTCCTTGGTGACACAGGTCATGCCCCATGTCACATAGAACTCACCTACTGTGTATTTTCTGGGAGATGGCACAGGGGCCTATGTCACCATGGAAATGATCCCTGGTTTCTGAGTATTAACATGGGTTAAGTCACCATGACCTAGTGCCCTTTAAAAGAAAGCACACCAGTCGATGACTAAGATACATGAGGAACAGAAGCCCAGCCAAGCCCTGATTCAGCACCTCTCAGCCCTTCCCATAAATACGAACAAAACACCACCACTCTGAAAGAATAATTCAGAACATGTGCAGTCCAGAGGCCACACACAGGGCATTTGATTCCTATGATACCTCAGGACACCTCAAAGTCAAACACCTTGAGTCTGATGCAGTTAAACCCAACAAATTAGAAAAAATGGGTCTACAGAGTTCAGGATCATTTTTAACTATTGATCATTACAAAATCTTAATAAAAAACAAACAGAACAATATGCTGTATGGAATTCTGAGTAGAGACAATCACACAGTGAGGGCTGTGTCTGGAAGCTTCGGTGTGGGCAGTGAGCCCCATCTCTGAGTCCATGAAGCCTGGGTTCAATCACTTAGCACTATTAACCAAGTGTCTCTTTTGTCCTGTGCACCACAGAGCTCAAGGAAGACACAAACTTTGCATTCATGGAATGTAAGGCCCAGAGGGAAATGGATATTCATCCAGAAACCCCACAAAAAGAGAACAAAGGTAGATTACAAGCAGTGGTGTTATGAAGAAAAAGATGCAATGAGAGTATGGAGGTGGTGCTGATCTGATCTTGGGCCACAGAAAGTGGCCTGAGGAAGATCTCTAAGCTGAGCTTCAGAGGAGGGAAGGTGTTAACACGGCAGGTGGTGGCTGTGTTCTAGGCAGAAGGCCCAGCAGGGAAAAGCCCAGAGCCTGAGCACTTGGGGAACTAAGACGATCTGATGTGCATTCCCCTGTGCTGTTATTACGACTGCTTTACAGTCTCACTCACACATTCTCCCCACTAATTTAGTAGGACCTGACCTTGAGCTGTCCTTGTTAAAGATTCAGTCTTTGTCCTCAGGACAATGGAAAGTCCCCAAAAATACTCTTTTGCAAACCACCCAAACCCACAGAGAAGTGTACTGGCTACAAAGGATGAATCCAGGGAGCAAGATGGGCAGGAGAGGGAGTCAAGCCCAGGGAGAGGGATTCCTGTCAAGGTAGGGCCCAGAGAAGACAGCATGGGAGCCCTAAGGAGAAGCAGAGCACACGAAATCCACACTGCAGAGGAGTCTAGATGCCTAGGACAGGCTGCTGGCCAAAGCCAGGCTGCAGACCACATGCACTCAAGAGGAGAAATGGCCCAGCAAGCCTCGCTAATGGAGTCAGCATCATTGTGCCTCCTCCCTTGAGGGTGTGCCTGGCCTGGCCTCTTTGCTACCCTACCTCCAATCTTAGCCCCAGAGAGTCACAGGCCTGGACACATTTCCCATCTCAGCAGAATTGTTGCTCCCAAGTATTCAGAGGTAGGAGGTGGAGAAACTTTTAAAGCAGTTTCTGCTTTTTTATTGTTTTGTTGTTATTGCTCTAGATTCCTAAGGATGCTTAGGGCAAAGGTCGTCTGCTAAAAGAGCTTACTAGGAGTCCTAATTGCAGTTTTTGAAATTCAGACTCAACTCTGTACCCATTTTATGGAGGAGTGGCTAGCACAGCAATTCCACAGACAGGAGCTCGTGTAGGGAGCAGTGGGTGGCTCTGTCTCTCGCCAGTTCAGCCTCAGCTCCTGCCCTTCCAAGTCCCATGCAGAGGGCACTGCCTCAGAACAGCCTCTTGGCGGGAAGCCTCACAGCGCTTCACTGCATCTACACAAACCCACCAAGTACGTCAAGGAAAACCGGCTAGACGGCATGGTTCACAGAGAAAGCGAATGGCTGTCTGGTCAGGATGAGAGGACTGAAGAAAGCGTTGGCTTATTTCTGACAGCTAAGTGCCCTAGATGGCTACTGGTGTGGTTTCACTGGCTCGGAGACACTCTATCGAGAGCATTACCACCAATCCCCTGCCCTCCCAAATGTTCAGGGAGACGCCCAATAATGTCTGGCCTGAGATCTTTTATGGAGTTTTAACAGGGGAATTTATTCTGAGACTGTGAACCTCACAAAACCCCTGGGAATTGGGAAACAGACAATGGGATGGAAGGAAATGAATGAAGGCAAGAGAAAGGTGGCTGGGTCACAGGACACGCATGCAGTTGTGCCCACCTTTGGCTGTATATCAGGAGATGCTGGAGCAGGGTTAGGAGTGCCAGCTCCCAGGAGCCATCACTGGAGAGGCTCTTTCAGTCTCTCTAGATAGGGGCTCGGGTCTGTATTTTTATCAAACACTCCAAGGTCATTCCAAGGCATGGAATTGGACTCCAAGTTCTCCCTACTTGCATGGGAGAACCTCGGAGTCCCCACATTCTCCTTGAATGACTCCCAGGTGACATTTTACCCCAAAACACAGGAGCTCAGGATTCTTTCCTGCTTTTGGTCCTGTGACCTTGGTCAAGTCATGCAGCTTCTCTGAGCCTTAGTTTCTTTACAATTTTTTTAAAGAATGATGATATTAGATTACTTAATTCATAGTGTTCTGGGGAGGGTTAAATAAGAAGTGTTAAGTC